>JACBKR010000389.1:0-61628 GCA_014218235.1 Colocasia esculenta
GATCACACTTTCTTTTAGTCTATGCTACATGTTTTAAGTTCTTAAAAACAACGTGTTGCGTGTTTCGAGGGGTGCGCAACCCCATGATTACACCAGGTAGTGGTAAAATGTATCAAGGTCTGAAACAGACCTTCTGGTGGCAAGGTATGAAAAGAGAAGTGGCTAACTTTGTGGCTAGATTCTTGGCATGTCAACAAGTAAAGGCTGAACGCAAAAGACCATCTGGACTGATGCAGAAGATTGATATTCCGTTATGGAAATGGGAAGAAGTCACTATGGATTTGTCTCAGGTTTGCCCAAATATTTTAGGGGCTATGATTCTATTTCAGTGATTGTGGATAGATTCTCCAAGACTGCTCTTTTCTTGCCTATGAAAAATAAGCAGTCTGTTGAGAGTTTAGCCAAGCTTTATATGGCTAGTATTGTTAGATTGCATGGGGCTGTGAAATCCATCATTTCGGATAGAGATCCAAGGTTTTCAAGGTTATGGCAAGGTTTGTAGGTTGCTCTTGGTTCACAAGTGAAACTTAGCTCAGCATTTCACGCATTGACGGATGGACAATTCGAAAGGACAATCCAAACTCTTGAAGACATGTTGAGAGTGTATGCTCTAGATTGGAAGTGTAAGGCCCTCAAATTCTGTGTCTATTATATTTATTTATTTATTTCTGTGTATCTCTTTTTTTATGTTTTATGTTCTGCACAAAATCCCTATTTAACGTCAACATCCCTTGACATTAAGAGCAGGTTGACGGCAACTTGTGTGTCGTGACTGTGCAGCCAGAGGATATAGACGTCAACATCGATTGACGCCTATTTTCAGTGACGGCAGCAAAGTGGCCATTTACTTCTCCAGCTGTGTTTAGGATTCTAGATCTAAAACACCCCCATTTTCTTCGATGTTTGTTTAGGAGACCCAATCCCCAACGGTAAGGACTCCTAATGCTAGGTCTACCACGACCTTAACCTATAAAACCTAGCGATCTCGGTTAAGGAGGACTTTTATCACCTAGGGCTTTTAGAGTTTCGGGAGAGAAAAAGAGTAGACCTTTGTGAGGCTTGATCCAGCGTTTGTGAGGCTTCTTCAGCAATCTTCATTGACTTGAAGGTGCATCTGGAGGTAAAGAAGCTCCCTCGACTCCGGCAGACCTCCTATGCATTCGAAAGGACCGGATTTGGGGATGAAAGATTCACCATCTTGGCTTGGCCGAGGAGGGCTTCATCGCCAAATTTGATCTTCAGGCAAGTAACTTAGGGGTATCATCCCTAGACATGTCCCCTAGAGTTTAGGTATTTTTGTAGATTTTTAATTCGTGTCCCGGACCCCCAAATTCTCACTTTTTATGCGTTCGGTCTGCACTTTTCTAGAGAAAGGAGGTTGACGGCGACCTTGTTGCCGCCAAGTTTCTGAGTTACAGCAATCGATGGTGCCGTTAACCCACCTTGACGGTCAGACCCTTGTCGCCAAGTTCTTCTTGTCATGCCCCCATATTTAGCAGCGGAATAAATACCAGGAGACGTGAACGATACAAATAGACGTATCACAGTTGAATAACGCAGAGTAACAATTAAATATAACCACACATTTGAGACCATAATAATGCCATCAAAAGTACTCTTTATTCCATTTCAATCCACTAGTTACAACCTTACAATAGAAGAACCAACTAAAAAGGGTTCATTATTCAAATGAAAATGTTTCTCTATTACATTGACTACTCAAACAACTATTCCTAGACTATCAACTCCTCATATGGCGGGTGGTCATCACTCTTGCCCTGCCCCATCTGACTCCTCTGGTCCTCATCACTACCTGAAGAGGACAGGATGATAGGGGTGAGCGAACTAGCTCAGTAGGATTTACATCTCAATATTGTGCGGGCACTAATATACGTGATTACCATTTTAATTAGGAAAGATATGAACATGTACATGATGACAATGCATGCTTTTCTATCAAGTTGAATAGAGGAATAGAATGGATGACATATCAAATCGAATGTCGAGTTGCATATACAATGGACAGATATTTCAAGAGTAGAATCGTATCAAAATGAATTGGCCATATTCATACAGATATCATGTATTCACATGAACAGACGTATCATATCATATCAAATCAAACTTATCATATCATATCAAACGAAGGCACATTCCCACAAATCTTGCTTATTCATTGTGCTATGTCAAGCACCAGAAGTCCATACTCCCGCTTAATAAGTACGTTGGGGCGCTCTTCCCCAGGACCAGACAGGGCCCCTATTGCACAGGCATTAGTCAAATGGACCGAAGTCCCATATTGTGCCGAACAACATATTCATATTATGGCCACAGAGTTTCAATGACAAGCTCATAGTAAGAAAGACATGATCATTCATAGAGTCAAGTTATGACAAAAACTCAAGAGAACAAAAGGGCAGTATAACGATGTATCTTATGTTTCATAATTCATTAATGTCTTGACATGAGGATGACTAATGACAGATCGTATGCATAACATGTGCTCTCTACCTCCAAGGTACTTCATGGTACAACCAGCTTGGGCTCTATGTGGGAATCCAAAGAGAGCGGAGACTTACGGAGGTCTTAAGGAAAAGATCGCTAGTCTTGCCGATTCGGAATGACTGGTAGAGAGCTCTCAATTCCCAAGAAGGGTGTGCCTATTCATGCAAAGGTGTAAGTGACGTGTCACGGATCTTTCCTAACATGTTTGCAATTGACAAATAATTAATTGTACATCGGAAAACATATAGCTATTGAAACTCATATGCAAATCATGATATTAACTCCACTAACAAGTCCATACTAACATGTATTCATCCCCACATTCATATAATATTCTTATCATATCAATTGATAATAAGTAAGATCACAAGATAATCCAATGAGCATAAAGTCAATCACAATTACACATTAGAATCATATTCGTATCATTACCATTTTTCAATGGGTTGATTTCTTTTAGGTCCATGCATACTATATAACACATCATGCACATGCTAGTAGACATCATGTAACGATCAGACCCAAGACATGCAATTTTTTGCAGGAGTAGTGTCGACACACCCCCTACTGGTGTCGATCCAATGCTTCAAACACAAGGCCAAATGATGAAGAAATGGTCAAGTAGTGTCAACACAGAATCAAGTAGTGTCGACACAATGCTTCAAACACAAGGCAAAATGATGAAGAAATGGTCAAGTGGTGTCGACATAGAATCAAGTAGTGTCGACACAATGCTTCAAACACAAGGCAAAATGATGAAGAAATGGTCAGTGGTGTCGACACAGAATCAAGTAGTGTCGACACTAGACCAGCTCCAGAGAACCCAGTCAACAGGTCTATACAGGGTGTCGACATAGGATCAGTAGTGTCGACACAGGATCAAGTAGTGTCGACACAGGATCAAGTAGTGTCGACACTAGAGACCCTTCCCAGAAATCATTTGTGCCAGTTTGGGACAGTGTGTCGACACACCCCATGGGCAGGTTGACACACTCCGAGAACTTTTCCACCATTAGTCATATCTGGACACGTAGCACTTTAGGGATCTTGTGAATCAGCCTTAGATCACGTGCCCATGCACCCCTAGGGTACTTTTGGCCATGTTGGGCTACAAATTACCCAAATCCTTGTACTCCAAAGGGTATCCCACGAAAAGATCAATTAGAAATCTCCAGAAATTATGAAGAACATAAAAGTCATGTGTAACCCGAAAACACATCTCATGCAGTGATTTACTTACCACGGTTATAGCTCTCTAACGAAAGACATTTAGACAAACTGTTAAACAGGATGACCATAACAGACTAGTGGAAGAACTTTTATGTTGGGAACCTGACCTAATTCGGTCTTGAATCTCATGAAGAATAGGAAGAACATAAAGCTAAGTGCAGCCCGAAATCACAGTATCATGCAGTGACTCTCTTACCACACTTATAACTCTCTAACTAAAGACTTTTAAACAAAACGTCCAACATAAAAGATGGTCGTGACTACAAGAAGAACTTGATGTTGGGTATTTAGTCTAATTCGGTCTTTAATTGCATGCATGATAAGAAGAACGGAAAGCCCTAATTGTGTGCGACTTAGGGAAAACTACTAATACACAATGTATACTCAATGAAAATTAGTCAAATCAAGTGCAAATGACCTAGACTCGAAGATCTATATGATGATGTTGGTTTTCTTTACATTTGGCCCGAGAACACCTACCTTTATGAATATCTAAGACCAGTCGATGTTCTGGACACAGCAGAGGATGAAGAGGGATGAAAGTCCGGTTCCCACCCTTTCCTCCTCCTCTGAAGCCTAGCCCGCCTACAAACGACCCCAACTCGTTGCCAAACCTTCCCCAAGAGTTTAGTGACAATTCTTATAGATTTGGGTGTATTTACATGTCCTAATAGGACTAGGAAAGGGGGCTGCGAATTCTGCTTTCTACTTTCCAAAATCTGGGATTTTCTCACCAAGGAGGTAGCTACACCATGGGAAGGTGTCATACAGGTTGGCCACGATTTGGGTTGCCATGCATGGCCATTACCACTAATTTTAACCCTAATTTTCCCTCTCTAATCACTACATAATTACATATATGAATTTCTGGGTATTTCTTGTCCAATTTTATCCTTGGGCCAAATGTGCTTCATTGGCCAATCTTGTTAATGGGTCATTATACATAGTGTTGGAAGTCTCTCCAATATGTTTATTTAATTTATGGTTGGGTTATTTTTCCGTGTTAACAATTTTTCCGACTTAGTTTCCTAATTTGGTTAACTTGGTCACGTGTGACGTACACTCAACCAATCAGATTTTTTGTTGCACGAATTCCTTCGTGGAACACTTAGGGACAATATTTGGTGTTGATTTATAATTTTTACGGAATTTTTCCGATGTGTTTTCTCTCGTACGATAACAGTACGTAAGTTTTATCATTCCGATAATTGCGGAATTTATTTATTCCCCTTATTTCTAAAATTTTAAATCACTAAATTTCGGGATGTTACATCCTCCCCCACTTAAAAAATTTGGTCCCCAATTTACACATTATGGTATAGTTCGTATCTGAGAATAGTTCTGGGTGTTTTTCTTCATTCTTTCTCTGTTTCCCAGGTAGCATTGGTAACTCCGTCTTGACTCCATTGGACCTTCACCATAGGTATGGTATGAGTACTGTTCATTGAATCTTCCAATCCAACAGTTTGATCGGCTTCTCTTCATAAGTTAGGTCCTCCCGAATCTCCAAGTCCTCATGGTTGATTACATGGTCGGCATTGAATAAGTACTTCCTCAACATGGATATGTGGAACACATTATGCACGTTCCAGCTGTGGAGGTAGTGCAAGTCTATATGCCACCTGGCCATCCTTTCCAGAATTTCAAACGGTCCGATGAATCTGGGACTCAACTTTCCTTTGATCCCAAATCTTTGAATTCCCCTTGAAGGTGAGACCTTCAAGAAAACATGTTCGCCAACCTGAAATTCTAGTTCTCTCCTTCTCTTGTCTGCATAACTCTTCTGCCTAGATTGTGATATCTTTAGACGTTCCCTGACAATTTGAACCTTTCTGACAGCCGCCTCAATTAAGTCAGGTCCAACCCATTGGTTCTCCAACCTCTTCCCAACAAGGGGTGATCTGCAACTCCTGCCATATAAGGCTTCAAATGGTGCCATCTTGATACTTGCCTGATAGCTGTTGTTATATGCAAACTCCATCAGGTACAACTGATCATCCCATCGACCTCTAAAATCTAGCACCAGAGCACGAAGCATATCTTCCACAATTTGATTGGTCCTTTCAGTTTGTCCATCAGTCTGAGGATGGAAGGTAGTACTAAAGTTTAGTTTAGTACCCATTGCTGCTTGTAAACCCTTCCAGAAGTGTGAAGTAAATCTAGGGTCCCGATCCGATATTATGTTAGATGGAACCCCATGCAATCTAACTACTTCCTTAACATATAGTGCAGCCAATACATCCACTGACCAGGTACTCTTAATCGGCAAGAAGTGAGCTGACTTAGTCAATCGATCAACTATTACCCAAATTGCATCCATACCACCTCTAGTCTTGGGCAATCCCATGATAAAGTCTATACCGATGCTATCCCACTTCCATTCCGGGATTTCTAGTGGTAGCAGTCCACCAACTGTACGGAAATGCTCGGCCTTGACTTTCATGCATGTTAAACAGTATGACACATGATCGGTCACATCCCTCTTCATGTTTGGCCACCAGTATGACCTTTTTAAGTCTTGGTACATCTTTGTTGATCAGGATGAATCGTGTACTTGGACTGGTGAGCTTCATTTAATAACCTCTTCTTGAGTTCTCCATGATCAGGGACACATGTTCTACCTCGGAATAGCAATCTTCCCTCAGCTGATAGAGTAAAGTCAGGTCTTTGTTCTAGCTTCTCCTTGATCTCAACTAAGAATGGATCCTCTCCCTGTTCTCCTTGATTTCGGTCAGTAGATCGAATTGTATCTGAGGTTGGAAATCATTACTTGTTTTTCCTTCTTTCCCATGTCTAAGTTCAAGCTTGCAAATTGCTCCAGTAACTTCCATTCGCCCAACATCATACTAGCTAGCATAGCTCTTGGTTGTCTACTTAGAGCATCTGCCACTACATTGGCTTTCCCAGGGTGATATTGAATGGAAAAGTCAAAGTCCTTAAGGTACTCTAACCACCTTCTTTGTCTCATGGTAAGCTCTTTCTGTGAGAATAAGTATTTCAAACTCTTGTGGTCAGAAAAGACTTTAAATTGCTCACCATAGATATAATGCCTCCAAATTTTCAAGGCGAATACTACAGCTGCTAACTCCAGGTCATGAACTGGGTAATTCACTTCGTGGATCTTCAACTATCTTGAGGCATAAGCTATTACTTTCCCTTGTTGCATTAAGACGCATCCCAGACCTGTTCCAGAAGCATCTGAATAAATTTCAAATCCTCCCTCTTCAGTGGGTAAGGCGAGGACAGGAGCAGTAGTCAGACACTTCTTCAAGTTGTTAAAGCTTTCTTCACATTCATCGGTCCACACAAATGGATTTTCCTTCCGGGTCAGCTTGGTTAATGGCACTGCAATCTTTGAGAAATCCTTTATAAACCTTCGATAATATCCTGCTAATCCGAGAAAGCTCCTGATCTCTGTGACGCTTGTTTGTCTTTCCCATTTCAGTACAGCCTCAACCTTTGATGGATCGACAATGATACCATCCTTGGTTACCACATGTCCTAAAAAGGATACCTCCTCAAGCCAGAATTCACATTTACTTAGCTTGGCATATAATTTATTCTCCCTTAAAATTTGTAATAAAATCCTCAATTGCTCCTCATGCTCTTCCTTTGTCTTGGAATAGATCAATATATCATCGATGAATACCACCACAAATTTATCAAGATATGGGCGATAAATGCTATTCATCAACTGCATGAAAACTGCAGGGGCATTTGTTAGTCCGAAAGGCATAACAATAAATTCATAATGCCCATACCTGCTTCGGAAGGCTGTCTTGTGAATGTCTTCTCCCTTGATCCTCTATTGGTGATAGCCGGATCTGAGATCTATTTTAGAGAAGTATTTAGCTCCAATAATTGATCAAACAACTCATCAATTCTTGGCAGGGGATATTTGTTCTTGATGGTTAACTGGTTTAGTTGTCTGTAATCTATACACAGCCTCATCGACCCATCTTTCTTCTTGACAAAGAGGACAGGTGCACCCCATGGTGATGTGCTTGGTCGGATGAATCCCTTCTCTAACAGTTCCATCAGTTGCTCTTTTAATTCCATCAGTTCTGTGGGGGACATTCTATATGGTGCCCTAGATACTGGTGCTGCTCCAGGGACCAACTCGATGGTAAAATCGACCTCTTGCTCAGGAGGAATCCCTGGCAAGTCTTTTGGAAAAACTCAGCGTACTCTCTGACAACATGGATGTCCTCGACTTTGACTTCCTTCTCTGTGATGACAACAGCAGCAAGAAAGGCCATACAACCTTTCCTCAACATCCTCTTGGCTTGTAATACCGAGATAAGGGACAATCTCCTGCGGTTTCTATCTCCTGTGAACACTAGTTTTGGGTAATGGCTAAAGGTTACCCGACTTCTCCTACAATTGATACTAGCTCCATGTTCAGACATCCAGTCTGCTCCCAGTATCACATCATACCCCTCCATGTCCATGCATATTAATTTTGTTGGTAGGTTTTGGGTTTCAATCAACACTTCAATAGATGACATATGGTTTGTAAGATTGGTTCCAGGACCAATCGGGGTTGACACAACTATTCTGGATTTGATTGGGACCGTTTTCACAGGTAGGGTATCAACAAATGTTTGAGATATAAAGGAATGCGTAGCTCCCGTATCAAATAGAACATATGCGGGTCGGGAAAGAATAGTAAGTGTACCTTCCACGATACCTCCTTCTTTAGCAGCTTCAGGTTCCTGAATAGCTTGCAAGCGGCCTTGCCTCTTCTGTCCATTCGGACGCTTGTCCTGAGAAGCTGGTTCTTTCAACATTGGGCAGTCCGAGATCTTGTGGTCACGACTACCACAGCGCAGGCATCTCCCTTGTGCTCTCCAGCATTGTTCAAACCGTGACTAGCTTTGTCACAGTGTTTGCACCTTTCTCCTGTTGTCACCACTATCTGCTTACCTAACTCCTTTGTTTTTTATCAGCTGGTTCATCTACTCCGCCACTAGGCCTTTTCTTCCCAATGGTCGGCTGATACCTTCCTGTAGAAGACACTTGCTCCCTTTTCACGGATTTTCCCTTAATTCTTTCAGCGGTCTCCATGGCATCTTCCAGTAACTTAGCCTTCTTTACCATGTCAGCATAGGTTTGAATGTCCATTGGTGCCAGTTGAGTGATGAACTGGGGCCTCAAGCCATTCAGAAAGCATTTTGCCTTCATCCTTTCTGTCCCAATCAATTGAACAGCATATCGGGACAGACGAGAGAATTGGGCCTCATACTCAGCCACATTGAGCCCTCTCTGCTTCAAAGCCACAAATTCGGCTGCTTTTCGTTCCTGGACCTTCTCAGAAAAGTACTTGGTGTTGAATTGCTCAATGAACTGAGCCCATGTTAGTTTCTGGCCATTCAGTGTTGCTTCTGCCGACTCCCACCATGCCCTGGCATCCTTTTCCAATTGGAAGGTCGCTAGCAGTACTTTGTTCTGGTCCGTGCATGCATGACCCTGAATATCCTTTCAATTTCCTTAACCCAGTGTTCAGCAACATCTGGGTCAGTACTCCCTTCAAACTTAGGTGGATCCATATTCCAAAAATTCCGATGGAGATCACCGACTCTGCGGTTACCTCCACCCTGGGTGGCTTGCAGGATAGCCTAAGTCAAGTTCTGTATTGTTTGTTGCATGTTCCTAGCCTGGGCACGTTCAGCGGCCATTGAGGTAATAGTACCTTCAAGATAATAATATAAGTCAGTCATTTAAATATATCACATGTGACTTCCATTCCCATGGTTCTACCCAAGCTCACATTAGGTACGACAGATTTTGACTCGTGTGATCTAGTTTCATTCTATGTTCCTATTCCTTTGGACCCTAGAGTTTAAGGCTCTGATACCATTGTCACGCCCTCATATTTAGCAGCGGAATAAATACCGGGAGACGTGAACGATACAAATAGACGTATCATAGTTGAATAACACAGAGTACAATTAAATATAACCACACATTTGAGACCATAATAATGCCATCAAATCAAGTACTCTTTATTCCATTTCATTCACTAGTTCAACCTTACAATAGAAGAACCAACAAAGGGTTCATATTCAAATGAAAATGTTCTCTATTGCATTGACTACTCAAACAACTATTCCTAGACTATCAACTCCTCATATGGCGGGTGGTCATCACTCTTGCCCTGCCCCATCTGACTCCTCTGGTTCCTCATCACTACTTGAAAAGGACAGGATAGGGTGAGCGAACTAGCTCAGTAGGATTTACATCTCAATATTGTGCGGCACTAATATACGTGATTAACATTTTAATTAGGCAAGATATGAACATGTACATGATGACAATGCATGCTTTTCTATCAAGTTGAATAGCGGAATAGAATGGATGGCATATCAAATCGAATGTCGAGTTGCATATACAATGGACAGATATTTCAAGAGTAGAATCGTATCAAAATGAATTGGCCATATTCATACAGATATCATGTATTCACATAAACAGACGTATCATATCATATCAAATCAAACTTATCATATCATATCAAACGAAGGCACATTCCACAAATCTGCTTATTCATTGTGCTATGCCAAGCACCAGAAGTCCATACTCCCGCGTTAATAAGTACGTTGGGGCGCTCTTCCCCAGGACCAGACGGAGCCCCTATTGCACAGGCATTAGTCAAATGGACTGAAGTCTCATATTGTGCCGAACAACATATTCATATTATGGCCACAGAGTTTCAATGACAAGCTCATAGTAAGAAAGACATGATCATTCATAGAGTCAAGTTATGACAAAAACTCAAGAGAACAAAAGGGCAGTATAACGACGTATCTTATGTTTCATAATTCATTAATGTCTTGACATGAGGATGACTAATGACAGATCGTATGCAGACATGTGCTCTCTACCTCAAGGGTACTTCATGGTACAACCAGCTTGGCCTTTATTGGGAATCCATAGAGAGCAGAGACTTACGGAGGTCTTAAGGAAAAGATCGCTAGTCTTGCCGATTTGGAATGACCGTAGAGAGCTCTCAATTCCCATAAAAGGGTGTGCCTATTCATGCAAAGGTGTAAGTGACGTGTCACGGATCTTTCCTACATGTATGCAATTGACAAATAATTATTGAACATCGAAAACATATAGCTATTGAAACTCATATGCAAATCATGATATTAACTCCACTAACAAGTCATACTAACATGTATTCATCCCCACATTCATATCATATTCTTATCATGTCAATTGACAATAAGTATGATCACAAGATAATCCAATGAACATAAAGGTCAATCACAATTACACATTAGAATCATATTCGTATCATTACCATTTTTCAATGGGTTGATTTCTTTTAGGTCCATGCATACTATATAACATCATGCACATGCTAGTAGACATCATGTAACGATCAGACCCAAGACATGCAATTTTTTGCAAGAGTAGTGTCGACACACCCCCTACTGGTGTCGACCCAATGCTTCAAACACAAGGCCAAATGATGAAGAAATGGTCAAGTAGTGTCGACACAGAATCAAGTAGTGTAGACACAATGCTTCAAACACAAGGCAAAATGATGAAGAAATGGTCAAGTGGTGTCGACACAGAATCAAGTAGTGTCGACACAATGCTTCAAACACAAGGCAAAATGATGAAAAAATGGTCAAGTGGTGTCGACACAGAATCAAGTAGTGTCGACACTAGACCCAGCTCCCAGAGAACCCAGTCAACAGGTATGTACAAGGTGTCGACACAGGATCAAGTAGTGTCGACACTAGAGACCCTTCCCAGAAATCTTTGTGCCAGTTTGGGACAGTGTGTCGACACACCCCATGGGCAGTTGACACACTCCGGAACTTTTCCACCATTAGTCATATCTGGACACGTAGCACTTTAGGGATCTTGTGAATCAGCCTTAGATCACGTGCCCATGCACCCCTAGGGTACTTTTGGCCATGTTGGGCTACAAATTACCCCAATCCTTGTACTCCAAAGGGTATCCCATGAAAAGATCAATTAGAAATCTCCAGAAATATATGAAGAACATAAAAGTCATGTGTAACCCGAAAACACATCTCATGCAGTGATTTACTTACCACGGTTATAGCTCTCTAACGAAAGACATTTAGACAAACTGTTAAACATAAAGGATGACCATAACGACTAGTGGAAGAACTTTTATGTTGGGAACCTGACCTAATTCGGTCTTGAATCTCATGAAGAATAGGAAGAACATAAAGCTAAGTGCAGCCCGAAATCACAGTATCATGCAGTGACTCTCTTACCACACTTATAACTCTCTAACTAAAGACTTTTAAACAAAACGTCCAACATAAAAGATGGTCGTGACTACAAGTAGAAGAACTTTGATGTTGGGTATTTAGTCTAATTCGGTCTTTATTGCATGCATGATAAGAAGAACGGAAAAAGCCCTAATTGTGTGCGACTTAGGGAAAACTACTAATACACAATGTATACTCAATGAAAATTAGTCAAATCAAGTGCAAATGACCTAGACTCGAAGATCTATATGATGATGTTGGTTTCTTTACATTTGGCCCGAGAACACCTACCTTATGAATATCTAAGACCAGTCGATGTTCTGGACACAGCAGAGGATGAAGAGGGATGAAAGTCCGGTTCCCACCCTTTCTCCTCCTCCTCTGAAGCCCTAGCCCACCTCCAAACGACCCCAACTCGTTGCCAAACCTTCCCCAAGAGTTTAATGACGAGTTCTTATAGATTTAGGGTGTATTTACATGTCTTAATGGGACTAGGAAAGGGGGCTGAGAATTCTGCTTTCTACTTTCCAAAATATGGGATTTTCTCACCCAAGGGAGGTAGCTACACCATGGGAAGGTGTCATATAGGGTTGGCCACGATTTGGGTTGCCATGCATGGCCATTACCACTAATTTTAACCCTAATTTGCCCTCCCTAATCACTGCATAATTACATACACGAATTTCTAGGTATTTTCTTGTCCAAATTTTTATCCTTGGCCAAATGTGCTTCATGGCCTAATCTTGTTAATGGGTCATTAATACATGGTGTTGAAAGTCTCTCCAATATGTTTATTTAATTATGGTTGGGTTATTTTTCCGTGTAACAATTTTCCGACTTAGTTGCCCAATTCGGTTAACTTGGTCACGTGTGACGTACACTCGACCAATCAGATTTTTCGTTGCACGAATTCCTTCGTGGAACACTTAAGGACAATATTTGGGGTTGATTTATAATTTTACGGAATTTTTCTGATGTGTTTTCTCTCGTACGATAATAGTACGTAAGTTTTATCATTCTGATAATTGCGGAATTTATTTATTCCCCTTTATTTCTAAAATTTTTAAATCACTAAATTTTCGGGGTGTTACACTTTTGGTTTTTAGAATTGTGATTTTATCTCTATGTTATGATTTTTGGATTTCTGGATGTTTGATCATGCTGTAAGAATCATGGATGTTTAGGTATCATCTTAGGGCCAAACCATGAGTTCTGTCAAATTTTTTATCACTGTCATTTAATATAAATTCTGTTATAGATAATTATGCATGATTTGATAGGATTTAATTCTGAATAAATAGTTTTAATGCATGTTATTGTTTCAAAAAATTTTAATGAACTTAGGGCTACTACTTACATGTTTTAAAACTATGGGAACCGACTGGTTACTATCTATCATGTTAAAATGAATTCTCTGCTAAAATTGCATGAAATCTATATTAAATGTTAAAAATAGTTTTACTATTGCAAACATTCTGAAAAATTAGTCATATAACATATTACATGTGTAGAGTTTTAGTTAGTTAAATTTGGTACTGTTTTGATACCCGTAGATACTGTTTACTCTTATAAAGGGTAATTAAGCCATGTCAAGCATGTTTGATTAAGAGAATGTAATTTCAGTGATATGCAGCATGTTTAGGCAATGTTATACATGAATTGACACTGTTAAACAGTCATGTTAGGTTCTATAAACTGATGTACATGTTTGAATAATATGCATGTGAATGGACCAATAGTGTAGATAAAATGTTGTTAATCATGTGATTAAGTGAGACAATGTGTTTAAGTGAATTATATGCCAAAATTGACACTGCTACCATAGAAGGTATGGAGCCATACTGTAGAAAAGTCCCTATGGGAAGGCTCAATGTGTATGTGATATCCTGTGGGCATCAGGATGAAATCCTAGAGATGGACAAGTATCACTGGTTAGGGTGGAGAGGGCTTCTCTCGGTTCTGCACAGTTACCAACATTCGTCACTATAATGCCTAGGTGACGAGTATGTGTTATGTGAATTTGTGTCTTATTATGGTGGTTTGGACATGTGTCAGGCAATTAATGTGTAAAAGTGTGAAAAGTGTGTAAATGTGTATGTGAACATTTGATAGTGATGTGTTAAAGTGTCACCATGTGGAAAGATGTGAACCCATGTGAATGTTTTTATTTTTGTTAAAACAGCAAGTAAAGATGTGGTTATGTGGTATGTAAGCATGTGAAAAGTGTTAGACATCATGCTAGGTTTGTTTTACCATGTGCTAAATTCCATGATCTATTTGTTTAGAAATATGAAATGATAAAATGGAAATTGAAACCATGAATCAAGTTAAAGACCATGTGTAGAAAGCATGTTATAGGTTATTCTTGTGTATTTGCTTATTTGCATGAATCATGCCATACCTCTCTTATTGTTTAAAAGAATAGCATATTATGTGATATGTGTAAGGATGTGCCAATGGGTTGCTTGCTGGGTCTTTTTGGAAGACTCATACTTGCTTTAACATGTAGGTGAGACAGGTGTCCCTGTGCTAGAGGAGGACATAGTGAGGAGCGACTCCGAGTGAGAGGAGTAGCTGTGCTTGTGGAGACTACTTGTGTAGACTGCATTTTCATTTACTAGTATGTGGACATTGTTATTATATGGACTTGTATAATAAGGACATTGAATTTTTTCATTGTTACTATATAGACTGTGGAATGTATGATTGATGATGGAATAAGAATATCTTTGTTTCTGCTATACTTTCTTTGTTATTTATGTACATCTCGACCTACTGTGTTGTGTTGGGTAAATGTCCCACTGTGACGGCGCCCTTTGTATCAATGTGGATTGGTATAATCATGCCGGTATAAAGAGGGTCGTTACAGAGATTGGTATCAGAGAAACATGTTGAGATTGTACATAAATAAGCCATCATCTACACAATATTTCAAAGTCTTTATAGAATTAGTCCATATATGTGGAAAATATCTAATAATGGATTAAAGATAGTTAAGAAAAGGGTTAGGACTAAGTAACCTAGATTCTAACTAAGTTAATTGTTTTTCAAGCAATGGCGAGCCGTGGTAGGCGTGGTGCTTAGCTTTGAGACGAGCAGAGGCATGAGGAGAGGGGTGAGCAGCAGGCTCCAGCACCCCAGGGTCCTAAGGTACTCCCTCACCCCACCTGTGGACTATGGAATATTCATGCAAGGCCTAGTTCAAGCAATGCAGACTCAGGCTCAGACATAGGTGGCACTGCAGGCTTAGTTGCAGCTCAGGTTAGAGTTGTTAAATAGGGAGTAGTCTGTTTTGTTGAATGTATGATTGCTTATGATCGCTTATGTGTTGCTTGTTGTCTCATGCTCAGGCTCCAGCTCTAGTTCCCCAGGAGCATGGCCATGGTGGTCCGTCCATCATGGGGAGGTTTAAGAGGATGGATCCAACTTCTTTTACGGGGGAGAGTCAGCCCCTCTTGGCATAGAGCTGGATGAGGGAGGTAGAGAAGATCTTCCAGGCTATCAGGTGTGCGGAAGAGGATAAAGTCAGCCTGGCTACTTACATGCTACAGGTACTTAGAGTATATGTACTTGTGTAAGGTTATATTTTTCGGATGGTGCTTATGGTTGTGTTTTGCAGGAGAGAGCTGATGTTTAGTGGGCCTCCGTGCTACGTACGAGATACGAGGTTGGTGCTATTGAGGTGACTTGGGCTGAGTTCACGAGGCTATTTCAGGCCAAGTTCATCCCCGAGCACATCCAGGACAAGATGGAGTAGGAGTTTCTCTCTCTCACTCAGGGCTTCATGACTGTCTTGGAGTATGAGGCCAGGTTTGCCGAGCTTTCCAAATATGCTCCTCATATTGTGGCTGATGAGTGCAGGAAGGCCAGAAGTTTGTGATCGGGCTCAAACCATCGCTTAGGTCGAGACTGGTTGCGTTTGACCATCGTACTTTGGATGAGGCTCTCAGCGCAGCATGCAAGCAGAGAATGAGATGGATCAATATTTAGAAGAGAAGAGGGCCTCAAAGAGATCAGTGCCACCTTTCTAGAGGTAAGACAAGAAGAAGGCAGTGGTCTACCAGTCCCACAGCGTCCAGCAGCTCCGAGTCAGCAGGCAGTGGTACCTCAGTCCCCCAGTTTCAGGCCCAGCGACAAGAAGATGTGTCCACATTGCGGAAGGGCACACGGCGGCACCGAGTGTTGGAAGCTAGCAGGGAAGTGTCTGAAGTGTGGCAACACTGAGCACTAGATCAGAGATTGCCCCAGACTTCAGCAGTTCGCTCAGAAAGGAGCGCCAGCCCCAGCAGTAGCAGCACCAGTGACATGGAGACTAGGAATGCCTCGGGGCCTAAGCCCGAGTGTTTGCACTAGCTCGAGAGGATGTAGAGCAGGTCGAGAACGTCACGGAAGGGACGGTTCTAGCTTGATAAGGGGTTCATTCACCCTATTGTGTCACCAGGGGTGCACCTGTGCTGTTCGTGAAGAAGAAGATGGTTCCCTCAGGCTGTGTATCGACTACATGAAGCTCAAGCAGGTGACAGTAAAGAACAAGTACCCCTAGCCGCGGATTGATGATTTATTTGATCAGTACAGAATGCATCTGTGTTTTCCCAGATTGATCTGCGGTCCGGCTACCATCAGTTTAGGATCAAGGGAGAAGATGTGGTCCAAGACGCATTTAAGACCCGTTATGGACACTATGAGTTCCTTGTGCTTCTATTTGGTCTGACTAACGCCCCTGCAGCGTTCATGGATCTCATGAACAGAAGTGCTCAGGTCATATTTGGATAGTTTTGTTGTGGGTCATAGACGATGTGTTAGTCTATTCTCCTGATGAGGCTACACACCGTAAGCATCTAAGGATTGTTTAGAGGTTCTCCGAGAGCACAAGTTGTATGCTAAGTTCAGCAAGTGCGACTTCTGATGCGCGAGGTTCATTTCCTTGGGCATGTTATCTCAGGCGCTGGAGTAGTTGTTGATCCGGCGAAGGTTCAGGTGGTGTTAGAGTGGGAGACTTTGAAGACACCATCCGAGATCAAAAGTTTTCTTGGGTTAGCAGGCTATTACAGGCGATTCATTGAAGGCTTTGCCTCTATCGTAGCACCTTTGACTAGCTAACCAGGAAAGGTGTGAAGTATGTTTGGTCTGATGATTGTGAGAGCAGTTTCCAGTTGCTGAAGATGAGGCCTACGTCTACACCCGTGTTGATCTTGCCTAGAGGTGCAGAGGGTTTTGCTATCTATTTTGATGCTCCCAGATAGGCCTTGGTTGTGTGTTGATGCAGCATGGTATGGTAGTCGCTATGCTTCTCACCAATTAAAGGAGCATGAGCGTAACTATCCGACCCATGATTTGGAGTTAGCGGTTGTGGTTCATGCACTGAAGATCCCGGAGACATTATATTTATGGTGTCAAGTTCGAGGTGTTTACTGACCACAAGAGCCTGAGGATCTTTTCTCTCAGAAGGAGTTGAAACCTGCGATAGAGAGATGGATAGAGTTCCTTAAGGACTATGACTTCGAGCTTCAGTACCATCCAGAGAAGGCGAATGTCGTGGCGGATGCGATTAGAAGGAAGTGGTCCTTACTTCGCAGGATTGGAAGATGCTTGAGGATGCGGCGTGTGCTATGACCGAGCTAGAGCACAGTTGTGTCAGGCTTTCGTGGCTTCGTTGTCTATCTGATCCACAGTTCTAGACGAGGTGATCGAGCAGCATAAGCTAATCCTACGCTTAGGAGATGGTGGGCAAGGCAGGCATTGCTCGAGATGAGGACGGTGTTATCAGATTTCAGCACCGAATGTGTGTCCCTGATTGTGGATGTCCATGAGCGAGTTGTTGGGTTGAGTATGAAAAACAAATCATTTCCCCTCATATTTTGATAATGACAAGTTGTGATTTTAATGCATAACCATTGGACATGTAAAATTCATCACCTGAATTACAAATTCAAAAAGCATGTTTCCAAGCACATTTATCATTGATATTCATGATAATATTTTATCTAATGATTATGTGTTTATTTTCTCAGGAACAAACATTTTCTGCAAGGTAGTGTCGACACAACCAACCTTGGTGTCGACACAATGGTTCAGAACAAGGCAGAAATATGAAGAAAAGTCCATCTCAGGTCGACACGAGTCCAAGAAGGTCGACACCACCCCATCTCAGGTCGACACCAAATCAGACAGTGTCGACACTAGATAGCTTTCCAGAAGACCAGTTTTGTTGTCCGGGCTAGCAGGTCGACACCAAATGATATCAGGTCGACACTAGATGCCTTTCCCAGAAGACCAGTTTTGCTGTCTGGGACAGCAGGTCGACACCATCTGATCTCAGGTCGACACTAGAGACCTCTCCCAGGGAGTTGTTTCTGCCAGTCTGGGAGAGTGTGTCGACACACCTCATGGGCAGGTCGACACACTCCGGAATCTCTGTGACTTAAGATTCCTCCTGGACACGTGGCACCCCTGGAGATGTCAATCAACATTGGATCATTGTGCCCACGTACCCCAAGGGTATCTTTCGGATATTTAGGGTATAAATACCCTCCTTAAGGGCACTCCCAAGAGAATCTCAGAAGAGCCTCCAAAAACCTCCAAGCGGCGGCCAGAGAGTCTCCTCCCCTGTTCTGCTCTCTCTTGTGCTTCACACCTCAATTCACCCTTCTCCAAGCACAAGGATCGAAGTCTGATCAATATGAAGCACTAGCATCAACTTCAAAGGAGTAGATCAAGTAGAAGCCTGCAATTGTGAAGCTCTCAAGGAAGATCCCAAGATCAAAAGTGCAGAGCATCGGCCAAGGGACTTCAAGTGATCAAGATTCTTCCAATTCGGCCTCTACAAGGGAGTTTTTCTTGAAGAACAAGAATTGTCAATCTAGAGTCTAAAGTCCTTCTTGTCTCTTCCTGGCTATTCTAGAAGTTGTGCATAATCTGTTGCACCAATCTTCTTGAATTGGCCTTAATAGATCAGATCATTGCTAAAGGATCTGCATCTTGTTGTTTTGTTCTAGCATGTGGTTGTGAGCCTGTGTGCTCAGGTCTTTGAGTCGTCGCACTCAAGTTGGGTTGTTGAGCAGTCTTGCTCAGAGTCTAGAGTAGTCTTGCTCTAGGTAGTGTGTGAGTTGTCTAACTCACTTGTGGAGTTGTCAGGCTCCTATGTGGGTTGTGTACCCAGGTTGTTAGTGGATCTCACTGTGTGTGAGGGGTGGATGTAGGAGTCACATGGTGTGATTTCCGAACCACCTAAAAATCTCTGTGCATTGGTCTCTTTATGGTTTGAAATTACTCTTTGATAGATGATGCATAGGATCGTTTGAATCTATCTAATCAACTGTTTTCACTCTCCAATTGTTTTAACTCACTCAATATCTTCTCAAATCTATGAAATTTCTTTTAATCTAACTCTGATTCAAAGGTTTTTCAAAACTGGTTTAGCTTCCGCATTAGTTGGACTAGATCTATTCAACCCCCCCACCCTTCTAGATCTTGTCCACACCTTCTATCGATCCTTCAATTGGTATCAGAGCGGGTTTACACTTGATCTGATCTGATTTGAGCAGTTTCTAAGTGCTCTGTGTTGCTTGTTTGCTTGATTTGTTGTTTTGCAGAGTGTTTCCTTCCTTGCACCTTCTGTTTAATTAAATGGATTCCAGAGGATTCATAGCTGAGGGCCATTCCATAAATAGGCCACCATTCTTTAATGGAATGGACTATTCATATTGGAAAAATAGAATGCAATGTTTCTAAGAGCCAAAATTATGAAATCTGGAAAGTAGGGAGTAGGGGTCCCTATGAAAACCAGGGAGAAGAAGAAACCTGGACTAGGGAACAGATAAGAAGAGCAACATTGAATTATAGTGCCATGAACATGATTCAATGTGCTGTTCACCCCAAAGAGTACTCAAGAATCTCTATGTGCAAATCTGCCAAAGAGATGTGGGATAAACTTGAGGTACTCTATGAGGGGACATCTCAAGTTAAAGAAACCAAGGCTAACATACTTGTCTCTGAATATGAGTTGTTCATGATGAAATCTAACGAGACAATCTCTAAATGTTTGCCAGGTTCATGATCATAGTCAATGGACTGAAGGCCTTAGGTAAGGACTATACAGATGCTGACTTGGTAAGAAAAATCATGCGTTCTCTCTCTTCAATATGGCACACCCAGGCCACAGTCATTGAAGATTCTAAAGACTTGTCCAAAATTTCTTTGGATGAGTTAATAGGATCCTTAATGACATATGAAATTAATCTAAAGAGAAATGAAGAACACATAATCAAAACCAAGCCAGTAGCATTAAAGGCCTCATCTAGTAACAAAGACAAATCAAGAGAAAACAAGTTCTGATGAGTCTGAGTCGAATGAGGATGAGCTTGCCCTCATGACCAGGCAATTCGGAAATTCCTAAAATACAAAAAGGGAAATTCTCAGGAAAAAGAATTCCCATCAGGTAAAAGAAATATTTCCTCTTCTAACGTTAACTCAAATAGGAATCAGAAATCTGATCTTATGTCATTTGTTACAGGTGCAACAAACCAGACATATGAAGGGAGAATGTCCTGAGAACAAGAAGGAGAAGCACAAGAAATTCACAAATTCAAAGCCGAAGGCCATGGTAGCCACTTGGTCTGATGAAGACTCAAGTGAAGAAGAAGAAGAAGAAAAATCCTCAAGCTCTGGAAGTGAGGAGATGCTTCATGGCAAACAGTTCGATGGAAAGGTAAGCACCTCTTTTGAAAATTTTTCTGTTGAAGATTGGCAGGATGCTTATGCTGAATTAGTTGAAAAATATATTGAAATGAGAAAGAAAATAAACATCTCAAAAAGAAAATTCAAAACATTTATCATAACCAATCTTCAAACAAAAGAATTTGTGAACTTGAAAATGAAGTGATAGAATTGAATGAAGAAAAAGAAAATCTTTTAAATGTGATTGATGAACTAAAGCTAGCTTCTCAAAAGGCCACCAGTGAATTCAAAGACTTATCTGAAAAGCTGGAAAAAGAAAATCAAGATAAACAACAAAAGATTGAAGACATTAAAACTTTGGAAACCAGCTAAGACAAAAATAAAGTCATTGAAACATTCACAAATGGCAAAGATAATTTGGAGGCCTTGTTGGGAACAAATATGAAATCAATCTCTCATGGACTAGGATTCAACAAACAAAAAACCAAGAAAGATAAATCTAGTGAGAAAAAGGATAAAGCACCCTTAATTAATTTGTCAAAGGTCCTAGTCTTGAAAACAGTGAAATCAAACAAAAATCAAGCAAAACACCAAAAAGTCCAAAACTCAGAACAAAAACAAGGCAACCAAGTCGACACAGTCACCTAACAGGTCGACACCAGTCCCAAGAAGAAGGCTTCTGTGGCTGTTGTGTCGACACCAGTCAGGACAGGTCGACCTGCTCAACATCAACCAAGAAAAACCACAAAATAAAAATTCAAATAAAATCTGAAAAATAAGAAAAAGTCAAAGGAAGTCTTTAATGAAGAGCCTTGGACCTCCAAGACAGCATATCAAGCTGATTGGACCAATTCTTGGAGCCAATGGTATAACAACCCATGTTGGTATCATCCTCAATTTTTCTATCCAAACTTTCTGATGTACCAACAAAATCCTTGGATTCACCTCCTCATCTGAATTCTCATGCTCAAATGAAAACACCCCTCCTACCAAAACAAAAATACTGGTGTTTTCATCCCAAAAGAAAGAAGAAAGTGAAAAAGACAGAGAACACCAAAGTAATAAAACAAAAGTAAAAAACAAGTCAAATTTGGATGAGAAAAGATTTGTTAACATTGTCCAAACTTTCTGATGGTCCCAACTCTGTTTGGGTACCAAAATCTTCTCTCCACTAATTGATGTTGCAGGAAGGTCGTGCACCCAAATCAAATGTGTGGTTCCTTGACAGTGGGTGTTCACGACATATGACTGGAGATAGAGCCAAATTTTCTTTCTTGCTAGAAAAGGAGGGTTCAGTGACATTTGGAGGTAAAAATAAGGAAAGATCATTGGATCTGGAAGGTTGGTCAAACTTCCTCAAACTCTGTTGATAGTGTTTTATTAGTTGATGGTCTTGATTACAACTTGCTCAGTATCAGCCAACTATGTGACAAAGGTCACAAAGTTGTGTTTGAATCTGATTTTTGCAAAATAATTGATTCATCAACTGATAAAATCAATTTTTTTTGGTAAAAGGGAGAACAATGTTTACATGATTGACCTTAATAAAAACTTTTCTAAAAATCTTTGCTTTGTTGCAAATAAAGATGAAATTGCATGGACTTGGCACAAAAGACTTGGCCATGCAAGTTTCAGAACCTGAATAATTGTTAAGGCTGAATCTGGTTAAGGGTCTTCCTGAATCCTTTTCAAATTTTGAAAATCAAGTTTGTGGGATCTGTGCTCAAGGTAAACAAACCAGGAAATCTTTTAAGAATTTCAATGAGGTACTCACATCTAGGCCACTAGAACTACTTCATATGGACCTTTTTGGCCCAACAAGAATTCTAAGTCTTAGTGGCAAGAGATATGGGTTTGTAATCATTGATGATTTTACTAGATTTACTTGGGTCATTTTCTTGTCCCACAAAAGTGATACATGCCTTGAATTCAGGAAATTCTGTACCACTGCCCTAACAAATTATTCATATAAAATCAAAAATATTTGACTGATCATGGGGGAGAATTTGAAAACCAATCCTTTTCTGATTTATGTGCTGAACTTCAAATTTCCACAAGTTTTCTTCACCAAGAACTCCAGAACAAAATGGAGTTGTGGAAAGAAAGAACAGAACTCTTGTGGAAATGGCTAGATCCATGCTCCTTGAGAGTAATTTGCCCAAATCCTTCTGGGCTGAAGCTGTAAACACAGCAAATCATATTCTCAATAGAGCATTGGTCAGACCAAAAATCAAGAAAACCCCCTATGAATTACTGAAAAACAAGAAGCCAATTGTTTCTTATTTCAAAATCTTTGGGTGCAAATGTTATGTACACAACAATAGTAAAGAAAATCTTGACAAGTTTGATGCTAAGAGTCAGGAAGCCATCTTCCTTGGCTATTCAGAAGTGTCAAGAGTTTCAGAGTGTACATTCTCAAAAACAAAACTGTTGAAGAGTCTCCTCATGTTATTTTTGATGAAAATTCCTTTTCAACTAACTCTTCTAAATCTTGCAGGGAAAAACAAGACAGTGAAGAGGATAACTTCATTGTGGACTCTTCACCAACTGTTGAGGAGCTTGAAGACACTGGTGAGATCTTGAACACCAATTCACCATCTTCAAGTGGATCAGGTAACATTGCTCCAGATTTAAGTACCCCTCAACAGGTAATTTCTGAACATCGAATTTTGAGAGATCACCCATTAGATAATATTGTTGGGAATTTGATTGATAGAGTTAGGACTAGATCATCTTTCATGCTTGCTATTGAAGAAGACCCACTAGCTCTAATTTCCCAAATTGAACTAAAGTCAATTGATGAAGCTTTATCAAGTTCTGATTGGATTAATGCCATGCATGATGAACTTCATCATTTGAAAGAAATCAAGTATGGGAATTAGTACCTAGACCTAGTGACCAAACAGTCATTGGCACTAGATGGGTCTTCAGAAATAAACTGAATGAATCTGGTCAAGTCATAAGAAATAAAGCTAGGCTAGTTGCAAAGGGGTACAATCAAGAGTTTGGAATTGATTTTGAAGAGTCATATGCCCCTGTAGCTAGACTAGAAGCAGTTAGAATTTTCCTTGCTTTTGCATCCTCCATGAAATTCAAAGTTTATCAAATGGATGTTAAAAGTGCATTCTTAAATGGATATATCAAGGAAAATGTTTTTTGCTGAACAACCTCCTGGATTTGAAAATGAAAACATCCTAACCATGTTTTCAAGCTTCATAAGGCTCTATATGGTCTTAAACAAGCTCCAAGAGCTTGGTATGACCGTTTGAGTTCTTTTTTGCTTGAAAAAGGATATTCTAGAGGAACTGTTGATCAAACCTTGTTCACAAAAACAGTCACTAATCAAATAATTGTTGTCCAAATTTATGTTGATGACATAATTTTGGATCAACCAATAAAGGCCTGTGCAATGAATTTTCCAATCAAATGAAAAATGAATTTGAAATGAGTTTGATGGGAGATCTAAAATTTTTCTTGGGATTGCAGGTTAACCAACTCATGAGGGGATCTTCATCAGTCAAACAAGTATGTCAAAGAACTTCTGAAAAGGTTTGACTTTCAGAACCTCAAGCACTCCAACACCAATTGCTATAAATGCTAAACTAGAAGAAGACTCAAATGGTAAGTCAGTAGACCCAAAGACCTACAGAGGTATGATTGGTTCTCTACTCTATCTTACAACTTCTAGACCTGATATTCAATTCAGTGTGTGTTTGTGTGCTAGATATCAATCAAATCCTAAAGAAAGTCACATGCTAGCTGTTAAAAGAATTTTCAAATATCTTGTTGGAACATGTGATTTAGGAATTTGGTATCCTGCTAATTGTAAGTTAGATTTGATTGCCTATTGTGATGCTGATTATGCTGGTTGTAAATTAGATAGAAAAGCACAAGTGGCTTGTGTTTGTACCTAGGTGGGTGCCTAATCTCTTGGGCTTCTAAGAAGCAACATTCAGTAGCTCTGTCAACTGCAGAGGCTGAGTATGTTGCTGCTGGTAGGTGTGGAACCCAAATTCTTTGGGTGAAACATCAACTTCTTGATTACAACCAAGAGTTAGGTTGTGTTCCCATCCTTTGTGATAACACAAGTGCAATAAATCTGTCTAAAAATCCCATTCAGCATTCCAGAACTAAGCATATTGAAATTAGGCATCATTTCTTGAGAGATGAGGTAGCAAGAATCTTTTGAACTCCATTTCATAGAAACTGAAAAGTAAATTGCTGACATTTTCACAAACCCCTTCCTGACAGTAGATTCTCATCCTTAAGGAGAGAACTTGGTCTTTGTAAATGTCCATTGGGATTGGGTTGAGTGTTAGGCATTTCCTGAGGGGAGTTCATTGCATCATCATACTCCTTTGCTTCCTTGATCCATCATGTCTCTCTCCACTTCATCTCTAATTCTTTGGTCAATGAACACTTCACCTCACATTGTTGAACTTCTTGGTATATCAAATGGTGATTTGAAGAAGCAAGTTCTGCTTGTCTGGACACTTTCACTATGCGAGAGTATATGTCTCCGCCAAGTACAAGAAATGATATGCAATTGTTGAGGGGGAGCTTTTGTTGCTCAAAGAGAATTATCTGATTTCAAAACTTGCATATCTCTATTCTGATGAAAAATGGTTGAAATCTTCATCTCAGGGGAGCTAAAGATTCACAAGTTATATCCCTTGCAAAATTCAAAACTTCTTCTTGCATTACATCAATTTCCTTGCATGATGTCCTCATTCAGGTGTCTAGAGTCTCAAAATGATCCCTTGAGTGATCTACTACATTCATTTGTCAACTCTCACCTATATTCTTCAAAACTACAGAAATTCAGATTTCTTTCTAAGACTGAAGAATAATGTGTGTCTTGATCTTAAACATGTTTTGTTTGCAATTGATGTTGGATATAGATGATATCTTTTTGTCAAAAACTCTCCAAAATATGTCCATTCAACAGAGCAATGGCACATGTGCTGAGAAACTGCACACCTTCACAATGAATGAAGTGCCATGTAAGTCATGAGGCACTAATGCTATCTCTGTTCAAGGGGATTAAAAATTAAAAATCAATGCAAAACAAATAAAAAAACTTCCCATTTTTGATGATGACTGAGTAACTGAAATATTGGCGTCTAACAAACGTATATTTTCATGTCAAAAGGTCATCATTTACCCCTTGAGACTTGATAATGGATAAATCTTCAGTATCCAGGGACTATAGTGTGTAAAAAGCATTAGTTCTTGAGTGAACAAGATATATCTCATTTGATAGTTTGTTACAAAACAAAATATATATATCATTGGAGAATTTGTTTGAGAGAATCATCCTTATCCATCATCAAGTTGTTCCTTAAAATGTTTGCTGTCAACACACTTGTTTTTAAGTCTAAAAGATTTTTTTTATCTCTTTGGAATTGAAGAATATGGTAGTGTGAAGTTGATTGTTAAATGTTTTATATCCCTCAAATTATCATTTTCATGACTCAAGTCACTGAATGCTCATATCCTGTTGGATATTGTGTAAAACTTGAATTGTGTTGAATTTTTGCAAAATTTAACAAATGAATTTTTTAGTATCTTAAATATCCTTGAAATGATCATTCCACCTATTGATTATCATTATAAAGATGTCCCAAAAGTCCATAATTTTTCCCTACTCAAAATCCAAAATTTTCATCAGGCCAGTCGTCGACACTAACCCATCTAGTGTCGACACACTTCAGTCAGGTCGACACTACCTCCTCTAGTGTCGACACTGACCCTTGCCAGACCCATTTAAACCTGGGCACCGTTAAGAACATGTTGTTCCTGCGGGATAGGTTATCCAAACCCCCTTCTTCTTCTCCAGGTCGACCCGACGGTGGGCATTCTTCTGGTTTCCGGCAAGGGTTTTGACCTCTCTCCATCTCCTCTCTCCTCCATCTCATCTCCATTCAATTTTCTCTCATTCTTCTCTCTCTCCAGCACCCGATTCCACTCTGCTCTCATGGCACCAAAGCAGCATCCTCGCCGTGGAGCAAATCAAGGGCCTCTGCAAGACCAATTCCAGCGGATGAGGTTCCTTCCACTGAAAGGAGATCAAAGCGTCGACATGATCCTGCTGAGCAGCCAGGGTCTGTATCTGCTAAGAGAGGTAGGGCTTCCTCTTCAGGTCAAGGGTCCATGTACCCTAGGAGAAAAACCCTAGATTCCTCTCTGACATCTCTGAGAAGACCTCATCCTCATCATCATCCTCCTCATCAGAGTCCTCCCAGCCCTCTAGGAGACCCCTTCCAAACCCCTCAGTGCGGGAAGACCATACTGAAACCAAGAGCAGTAGATTTGGATGACAGAGAATTGATAGCTGCATTTCCTGAAGTCTTGGGCTTCTTCAACTTTCAGTCTTGGCAGTCTTTCATTTCAGAATTCGAGTCATTTACCCTAGCTTGTGCAAGAGTTTTATCAAATTTGGAGTGCACAGATGAAGGGTATAAGTCTAAGGTTAAGGGGATTGCTATTGACATGCCAACAGATATAGCTGCCTCAATTTTCAAAGTCCCAGATGAAGGTGAAGACTACCATAATTTTGAATTCAACCTCCATGAAGCCTACACCTTAATGACTGGTTTGCCTGCAGATGAGACTGATATTAAGCAAACCCATGTCACCAAATTCAACACCAACACCTTTCCCCCTGTCTTGAGGCTTACCCATCACATGCTCACTACCATCATCACACCTCAAGGTGGTGGGAGAGATAGGTTGACAGACATCCAAGGTTTGTCCTTTTCTGTATGAGCAAGAATCTGAAGATAAACCTTCATGTAATCATGTCCAGATAATCTCTGAGACCACCAGGGCAGACTTGAAAAGATCACTTCCATATGCAGCTCATTTGACTGCAGTATTCAAGCACTTTGGTGTGCCTCTAGAGAATGAGAAATCAGAGAAAATCCCTAAGTCAAACATTTACTGCTTTAAGCATGTGCAGAAATTCATGGGATTTAGAATTATTGGTGATCAAGTGAGAAGAGGGCCAGCTGCAGTAGAGGCCCCTGTAGTCCAAGATGATCAGCCTCAAATGCAAGAGGAATAGCCTCCAGTGCAAGAGGAACAGCCTCAAATGCAAGAGGACCAGCCTCAAGTGCAAGAGGAACAGCCTCCAATGCAAGAGGACCAGCCTCAAATACATGAGGATCAGCCTCCTATGGCAGCTCAAGCTAATGACCCATTTATTGCCCCTCTTTCACCTCACCTTCAGCCTCCTCCTCCATGAACTTTGACACTGAAATACCATCTTTTTCTCCACAACATCCAGTTCATGCATCCTCATCCTTTGGTGGACCTTCTTTCCACCAGAGTTGCTCTCTTTCCTAAATGACAAGTTTGACACTTGAACACATCTATTCAGACCATGTCAGAAACCTTTGAGTTGAGGATTCAGAGATTGGAAAACACAGTATCTGCTAAGTTCATTGAGCAAAAGGCAGCCTCAGACTATGCTGCCCAAAGGTTCAACAGGTTGATTGGGACAATGGCAGATGCTTCAGTTGAGCTGAAGGAGCACCAGAAAAAGTTGGAGATAGTTCTTTAAGGAATTTTGGCAAATTCCCAAGCTGATGTCTTCAACACCAAGCAGACACTACATGAGATCACCAACACAAGACTTTCATTTGCACATCTAGTGGATGACTTGGAGAATATGAAGAATTTCTCTGCTCACATAGATGAAGAAATGTCTGCACTCAAGCAAGAATTCAAAGTGTTGAATAGGCCTGGTTGGTCACTGGTTCATCTTCCTCTTCACAGCCAAGGCCAAATGACTTCCATGCACTTCAAGCTTCAATGACAGAAAATTCAGAAAGAATGGAGCATCTTCTGCACACAAGACTCTCCACTCTCAAACTCAAATGAAATATAGTATGACTTCAATGAAAAGAGGCTATCAGATATTGAGCAAATTCTGTTACCCATCCTCCTCCTCCTCCTCCTCAGTAATGTAACTTCTTTTGATAATGTCAAAGGGGGAGAAGTCTGTTTGAAATTGTAATGTTCACATTTTAAATGAAATGAAATGAATAGAAATTTCTATGCCCATTATTGTGCCTGAATGTGATTGAATGTGATTGCAAATCTTATGAATGAATTTGAATGTGATGAATGCTTGTCAAGCTGCTTGACCTGTGTATTTCAAATGTGTATAAATCTCAATGTCACTAAAACATGTTCAAAGGTCCTTGACAAGTACAAACAAAAGAAAATGAAAATGCTGAAAATCACATTTCATTGAAAATTTTCAATTCAAAATGAACTTAATGTTGCCATCATCAAAAAGGGGGAGATTGTTGGGTTGAGTGTGAAAAACAAATCATTTTCCCCTCTTTTGATAATGACAAGTTGTGATTTTAATGCATAACCATTGGAACATGTAAAAATCATCACCTGAAATTACAATATTCAAAAAGCATGTTTCCAAGCACATTTATCATTGATATTCATGATAATATATTTATCTAATGATTTATGTGTTTATTTTCTCAGGAACAAACATTTTCTGCAAAGTTAGTGTCGACACAACCAACCTTGGTGTCGACACAATGGTTCAGAACAAAGGCAGAAATATGAAGAAAAGTCCATCTCAGGTCGACACGAGTCCAAAGAAGGTCGACACCACCCCATCTCAGGTCGACACCAAATCAGACAGTGTTGACACTAGATAGCTTTCCCAGAAGGCCAGTTTTGTTTTGTTGTCGGGCTAGCAGGTCGACACCAAATGATATCAGGTCGACACTAGATGCCTTCCCAGAGACCAGTTTTGCTGTCTGGGCAGCAGGTCGACACCATCTGATCTCAGGTCGACACTAGAGACCTCTCCCAGGAGAGTTGTTCTGTCAGTCTGGGAGAGTGTGTCGACAACCTCATGGGCAGGTCAACACACTCCGGAATCTCTGTGACTTAAGATTCCTCCTGGACACGTGGCACCCCAGGGAGATGTCAGATCAACATTGGATCATGTGCCCACGTACCCCAAGGGTATCTTTCGGATATTTAGGGTATAAATACCCTCCTTAAGGGCTCATCCCAAGAGAATCTCAGAAGAGCCTCCAGAAACCTCCAAGCGGCGGCCAGAGAGTCTCTCCTCCCTGTTCTTGCTCTCTCTTGTGCTTCACACCTCAATTCACCTTCTCCAAGCAAAGGATCGAAGTCTGATCAACATGAAGCACTAGCATCAACTTCAAAGGAGCAGATCAAGTAGAAGCCTGCAATTGTGAAGCTCTCAAGGAAGATCCCAAGATCAAAAGTGCAGAGCATCGGCCAAGGGACTTCAAGTGATCAAGATTCTTCCAATTCGGCCTCTACAAGGGAGTTTTTCTTGAAGAACAAGAATTGTCAATCTAGAGTCTAGTCTAAAGTCTTCTTGTCTCTTCCTGGCTATTCTAGAAGTGTGCATAATCTGTTGCACCAATCTTCTTGAATTGGCCTTAATAGATCAGATCATTGCTAGAGGATCTGCATCTTGTTGTTTTTGTTCTAGCATGTGGTTGTGAGCCTGTGTGCTCAGGTCTTTGAGTCGTCGCACTCAAGTTGGGTGTTGAGCAGTCTTGCTCAGAGTCTAGAGTAGTCTTGCTCTAGGTAGTGTGTGAGTTGTCTAACTCACTTGTGGAGTTGTCAGGCTCCTGTGTGGGTTGTGTTACCCAAGTTGTTAGTGGATCCTCACTGTGTGTGAGGGGTGGATGTAGGAGTCACATGTGTGATTTTCGAACCACCTAAAAATCTCTGTGCATTGGTCTCTTTGTGGTTTGAAATTACTCTTCGATAGATGATGCATAGGATCGTTTGAATCTATCTAATCAACTGTTTTCACTCTCCAATTGTTTTAACTCACTCAATATCTTCTCAGATCTGTGAAATTTTTTTTAATCTAACTCTGATTCAAAGGTTTTTCAAACTGGTTTAGCTTCCGCATTAGTTGGCCTAGATCTATTCAACCCCCCCCCCTTCTAGATCTTGTCCACACCTTCTATCGATCCTTCACGAGTACTTGCAGAAGCTTACAGGTCAAGGTTCTCCATTCATCTAGGAAACACCAGATGTACCAGGACTTGAAGAGATCCTTCTGGTGGTCTGGTATGAAGAAGATGTGCAGAATTTGGTCCAGGTGTTTGGTTTATGTCAGCAGGTCGAGGCCGAGTGTCAGAGTCATCGGACTTTGCAGAAGATGGAGATACCTGTATGGAATTGGGAGGCAATCACCATGGATTTTCTGACGGGTTTACCCAGATCAGCTAAGGGCAATGACTCGATTTGGGTGATTGTAGATAATTTCTCCAAGACTACTCATTTCTTGCCCAAGAAGAAGAACGGTCTATGGGAGTTGGCTAGGCTATATGTGGTAGTAATGTGAGACTGCATGGTGTGTTGAAGTCTATTATCTCTGACAGAGACCCGGGGTTTACATCGAGGCTGTGGCAGGGTCTTTAGGAGGCTTTGGTTCTCAGTTGAAGCTTAGTTCGGCATTTCACCCTTAGACAGATGGCCAGTCCGAGAGGACGATTCAGACGCTCAAGGATATGTTGAGAGCATGCGTGCTTGATTGGAAGGGTGATTGGGAGCGTTACCTACCTCTTGTGGAGTTTGCCTACAACAACAGTTTTCATGCGAGCATCGTCATGGCTTCGTCGAGGCTTTGTACTGGCGGCCCTGTAGATTTCCTTTGTGTTGGGAGGAGACAGATGATAGGCAGTTGGTTGGTCCGGAGTTGGTGCAGAAGACTTCGGATAAGATTCAGCTCATCAGGCATAGGTTGGTTACATCCCAGGATAGGCAGAAGAGCTACGCCGACAATAGAAGGACGGACTTAGAATTCGAGGTTAGCGAGCATGTATTTCTCAAGGTTTCACCTACCTGAGGCATAGTCAGGTTTGGCAAGCATAGCAAGTTGATCCCGAGATTCATTGGCCCGTTTGATATTCTCAGGTGGATGGGCAGCGTGGCATATGAGCTAGCTTTACCCCCAGCGCTAGCTAGTGTGCACCCAGTTTTCCACGTGTCTATGCTCAGAAGATACGTGCGAGATTCGTCCCATGTTATCAGTCACAAGCCAGTGAAGATTCAGCCAGACTTGTCTTATGTAGAGCGACCAGTAGCTATCCTTGATCGGAAGGTTCAGCACCTCAGGAACAAGGCCATTGCATCTATGAAGGTGTTATGGAGAAATTTCTCGTGGGAGGAGGCTATATGGGAGCTTGAGGATGCCATGAAGAAGCAATATCCCAATTGTTTGGTTAGTATTTCTGTGCTAACTTCGAGGACGAAGTTTTCTTTGGGGGAGGGAGGGTGTAAGGCCCTCAAATTTTGTGTATATTATATTTTTTATTTATTTCTGCGCATAATATTTATTTATTCTGTGTATGTATGCTTGTTTTGATGTTTTATGTTTTGTCTAAAATCCCTATTAACGTCAACATCCCTTGATGTTAAGAGTAGGTTGACGGCAACTTGTGTGCCGTTGACTGTGCAGCCAGAGGATATAGACGTCAACATCGATTGACGCCTATTTCCAGTTGACGGTAGCAAAGTGGGTTACTTCTCCAGCTGTGTTTGGGATTTCAGATCTGAAACGGCCTGTTTTCTCTGGTGTTTGTTTAGGAACCCAATCCCCAACGGTCAGGACTCCTAATGCTAGGTCTACCCTGACTCTTAGCCTATAAAACCTAGAGATCTCGGTTAGATGAATGTGTCCACCTTAACTGACGTGATTTGGCACCGCCGCTACGTGAGTGCCACTGCCTGCGCGCTGCGTGGCGTATGCAAGGACTTCAGGTTTAAAGGCGTCGCCTATGTCGGACTCATTTCTAAACGTGCCGAGCAGAAAACGGCACGATTTAGATTCACTGTGTTTTGAGCTCTTGCCCTTGTCTGAACAGTGCAGTCGCACTGTTCAGCTGGAAGGGGGTTTTGCTATGGAATCTTGGGCGATTGTGGCTATTTTGGCATCTGTTCAGCATGATTCTGGCGCAAGGAGGTGCTTCGGAGAGCGGGGAACACCGAGATATCGTCGGATTTGCGTTTCACTTGTAGGTAGGGGAACTTTCCTTCGTTTTAGTTCATATGACATGTGTGGGTTAGGGTTGTGGGTTTTGGCTTCAGAATCATGTGGATATGGTAGAAAGCATGCGTAGGGTTTTATTTACATGCTTACATCCTGCTTAAACAGCATGTGTAGCTATTTAATGTGAATTTCGGAATGGGTTTAGGCTGGGTTCTGTCACCTAAAGGGCGATGGAACCAGACGTTGCGATTCAAGTCTAAAGGTGACGGGGTTGGTCCGTCGCGATTCAGTCTTCTAAAAATGTCCACTATGTTGGACGTGTTTTGAAATGTGGCCACCGGAGCTCTGGTATTTTGTGGCCAGTCTACCCAGTTTCAGTTCTATATTGCCTAGGCAGTGTTGGCCATGCAATGTAGGGACTGTATGGGTCATGTCGGCTTGGACCGTGGTTGATAACAAGAGGTTTTGCGTGGAAATGTGTGCATAGCAAGTCGGGTCATAACGCCTTCCGAGGTTACCTCTCCAGTCGGGTCCCCAGCACTGGGTGCTCGGGATTTGTCCCGGTACAGTGCGTACCGTCGAGGTTTGTGTCGTCTTCCTGGACACCCTCACTCTTGAGTTTGAGTTGTACGTCTGGCTGAGGGAAGGATGACATTGGGCAGCAACACGTGTTTGTGGGTGTGCGGTCGCTTGTAGCGCACTTGTGGTTGGGGGACGGACACTGGTAGACGTACTGGTCCCCATCTAGTCCTGTTTCTAGTGCTTCACTTTAGGGTTCTCGGCCAGAGTCCCTAAAGGTGTCAGGCTTGGACCTGTAGCTGTGTAGTCTACAGGAGTGGTGTTAGTTGTCTCCACAGTTCTTGTTTTGTTGAGGTGGAGCGACAGCTGGACCTTCCATCCGTGGCTGCGAGACTGAGAGGTGGACTTGTGTTGTTTGTACGGACCTGTGGCGAACCAGTTCTTGTGACTCGCGTGTATCATACCCTTCTGTAGCTTGTACACGTGTTTTTGGTTTGCCGTTTACTTACTTTCAGCTGTAGCATCATGCATAGGTGATTATATATTTAAATGCTTTACAGCTTTGCTTATTACAACTGTTGTTTATTGTGTTTATCGGCTTTGGGGGAGTTGCCCTACTGGGCCAGTGACTTGTGAGGCTCACCCCTTCTTCTTCCCGGTGAAGGAGAGTATGAGGGTTCTCGTCTCTCTTCTAGTTCAGGACCGCACCGTAGTGGAGTCGGGCCTTCACCACCAGCAGAGTAATGCCTTTACTTGTGGAGCCCTGGGGGTTTGTTGTAACACCCCATACAAGAATATGTTAAATGGACTAAATCAGCAAACTACTAACAACTTGGACTAGTCATTTTCAGAGCTCGAGTGGGAAAAGAACTCTGAAGTTAAGCATGCTCAGTTGGAAGTAGTCCCAAGATGGGTGACCTTCTGTGAAGTCTACCAACTAGCACGGTTGTTGGGCTAGTTTGCTGGTTGGGTTGTCACAAATGGTATCAGAGCCAGGTTTCAATCATGTGACCTGTGGGTTCGTCTTGTGAGCTTCATCCATTAACCTTCTTATCAATTCTTCATTGTCGGGGACGCATGTCCTCCCTTGGAATACAAGCCTTCAATCTCGGTCATAGCAAAGTCAGGTCTTTCTGCTAAGGTTCCTTGATGCGAACCAAGAATGGATCGCTGTCTTGTTCAGCTTTAATCTCTTCCAGCATGTCAGATTGAATCTTCATATTGGCGACCAAGACTCGATCATCCCTTTGTTCAATATTCAAGTCTAACCTGCGAATTGTTCTAGTAGTTGCATCTCGCCAAGGACTAGACTCAAAACAGATGCCATCGGCTTTCTACTAAGAGCATCAGCCACAGCATTCCCTTTGCCTGGATGGTATTGGATGTTGAAGTCAAAATCCTTTAGGTATTCTAGCCATCTTCTCTATCTCATGTTGAGTTCCTTCTAGGAGAATAAATACTTCAAGCTTTTGTGGTCTGAGTAGACAGTAAATTGTTCACCATATAAGTAATGTCTCCATATTTTTAGGGCAAAGACCACGGCAGCAACTCGAGATCATGTACAGGGTAGTTGACTTCATGCGTCTTCAGTTGCCTTGAAGAATAGGCAATGACCTTCTCCTTTTGCATCCATACAAGCCTAGCCCAATTCCTGAGACATCGGTGTAGATAGAGAAACCTTCTCCCTCTATTGGAAGAGCAAGAATAGGGGCTGAGGTAAGACAGTCTTTTTGAGTCTAAAAACTCTTCTCACACTCTTACTCCAGGAGTAGGGATTCTCCTTTCGTGTCAGACGCGTGAGGAACGGCGATCTTTGAGAAGTCCTTTATGAACCACCTATAGTAGCCAACCAGTCCTAAGAAGCTTCTGATTTCTGTGACGTTGGTTGGTCTCTCCCAATTGAGTACAGCTTCAACTTTGGAGGGATCAACAGAGATGTTGTCCTTTGAGGTGACATGGCCCAAGAGGGACACTTCTTCGAGCCAGAATTCGCACTTGCTCAGCTTTGCGTACAGTTTATTGTCTCGCAAGACTTATAGTTCTACCTTCAGATGTTCTTCATGTTCTTCTTTGGTCTTTGAATATATAAGGATATTGTCGATGAAGACGACCACGAACTTGTCAAGGTATGGTCGATATAAGTTGTTCATGAGTTGCACAAAGGCTGCAGGAGCATTGGTTAGACCAAAAGGCATAACGACAAATTCATAGTGTCCATACCTGCTCTTAAAAGCCGTTTTGAAGATATCGTCATCCTTGATCCTCATTTGGTGATAGCCAGATCGAAGGTCGATCTTGGAGAAATATTGAGCTCCAGATATTGGTCGAAAAGTTCATCGACTCGAGGCAACGAATACTTATTATTGATGGTTAGCTGATTGAGTTGACGATAGTCGATGCATAGCCTCATCGATCCATCTTTCTTCCTAACGAATAGCACAAGTGCTCCCCACAGGGAAGTACTTGGTCTGATGAACCCCTTCTCTAATAGCTCCATCAGTTGCACCATTAATTCCTTTAGCTCGGCAAGAGACATCCAGTACAGTTGTCGCGATACTGGGGCAGCTCCAGGAATCAACTCGATAGCGAAGTTGACATCACGTTCCAGGGGAATCCCTGGCAGATCTTCGGAGAACACATCTGGGTAATCCTGGACTATGTTTATGTTTTCTATCTTAGGACCCTTCTTTTCAACTATTACGGCTGCAAGGAAAGCAAAGCAACCTTCCTTATCATGTTATGGGCCTTTATGGCGGAGACTAGAGACATTCGTCTCTTGTGTCTAATCCCCCAGAATGACAACTTGGGAAATCACTAAAAGTAACTTTCCCTTTATTACAGTCGACACTTGCCCCATAAGTGGACAACCAGTCGGCTCCCAAAATCACATCAAGTCTTCCATGGGTATACACACCAGGTCGGCTTTGAAGTTATGTTCTCCAATCCTTACATCGACAGAAGGAAAATATTTGTTCGGTTTCTCCTTTTCTCCCAGTGGTGTTGTGACAGAGAATTCACAACCCATAGATATAGGTTTAACATTCAAAGTATCAACAAAGTTTTGCGATATAAATGAATGGGTTGCTTCAGTATCAAATAAAACAATGTTGATAGAGAGAAAACGTTGTAGGGTACCTTCCACAACTCCACCCTCCTCGGTGGTCTCCACTTCCTAGACAGCTTGCAGTCGGCCAGGCTTCTTTTGCCCATTCGGGCGTTTCTCGTTCTCCTCGCTCCTTCAGCACAGGGCCTCGGAAATGTGATGATTGTGATTTCTGCAGCATAGGCAAGCGCCTGCTTTCCTCTAGCATTCAACGGTAGTATGACCAGTTTGTCATAATGCTCACAGTTGGTCCTGTTGGTGTTTGGGAGAGTAGGTATCTTGGGCTTCCTTTCTTGATTCGGCCCTCCAGTGATGTTGAACGGCCGCTTCTTATCGTTTGTGGGCTTGTTGAGGAACTCGATGCTGGTTCCTTCTTGACCAGTCTACCATTAATGCGATTGGTAAGGTCGGTCGCATCCTCCAGCAGCTGTGCCTTCTTGACCGTCTCAGTATAAGTCTGGATGTCGAGGGGTGCAAGTTGTGTAATATATGAGGCTTAAGCACATTAAGAATCACCTCGCCTTCATCTTCTATGTGCTGACAAGATGATTGGCATAGCATGCCAATCGAGAAAATTGCGCTTCATACTCAGCGACGGTAAGGTGCCTCTGCTTCAATGCAGCAAATTCAGAGGCCTTCCTCTCCTGGATTCTTTCAGAAAAGTATTTAGAGTTAAAGTGCTCCTTGAATTCTACCCAGGTGAACTATGCATCGGCCCTGGTGGCCTCCACGGACTCCCACCACTCACGGGCATCTCTTTCTAATTGACAAGTACCAACAATAACTTATCGCCATCCACGCATTGCATGACACAGAAAATGCGTTCTATCTCCTTCAGCCAGTTTTCTGCCTCGTCGGATCAGTAGTCCCACTAAAACGAGGTGGGTTCAAGTTGCGGAAATTCCTATGCAGATATCCGGCTCCTTGGTTTCCACGAGCTCCAGCAGCCTGAAGTAGTGCTTGAGTGAGCTGCTGGATAGTTTGTTGCATGTCACGGAGTTGTGCACGCTCCGCTGCCATGCTATGGTTTAAGTTCCTTCAAATAGAATTTTCAATGTAAGATATCGAGATTACACTAAGTTTTGTGCATGTGTGAGTTTATTTTTAACTTATTACCCAAGGTTCTACCCATCTCTCACATAGGTATGGAATTAGATTCTAAGTCGAGGTAGGTCAAACCTAGATCATCTTATACTTAAGAATAACCTAGGCTCTGATACCACAAAACTGTCACGCCCCGACGCGGAATATCGGAACGTGAGGCAGTTGCAAGTAAACGGGTACAGAGCGAGTACTAGACATCAACCATCGACAGAGCGAGTTATAGCCTTTCGGGCGCTCATCCCAAGACCAGATCAGGCCCTTATAATGTTGTCTAGCATAATCTTATTTTTATCTTAGACAATCAATTGAATGACCAAATAGAGTACCAAGAATAGATGAGAGTAATTGAAGAATAGACGAGAGTACAGAGAGAAATGAATAGACAAGTAAGTAGAGTATAGATGAGAACTAAGGGTCCTTGCACAGGAAACATCGAGTAAACAGGCGATAGTAACAGTTGCACAACACGCGCAATTGGTGCTGGCAGTCAGGTGGGATTCACTACCTTCCCACTGGCCATGTTATGCACAGGTCCAGAGGTCCAGCGTGATTCAAGATAAGAATGAGATCTTTCTAAGGCCGATTGGATCTTACCGATCCCTAGAAGGGTATCATAGGCGTTAGGGTACAACCAGCTCATCGACCATGTGGGAACCCATGGACAGAGGAGACTTACGGAGGCCTTGAACAAGGATTCACTAGTCCGGCAGAAGGAATATCCGACAGAGAGTTTGTCCAAGTCAAGAGAAAGTGTGTATATAGAAACAAGTGTTCGACATTCTAGAGGAATTCAAGAACAGTGGAGCGTCGGTAACGGTATTCCCAAAACATCGCGAGCAAATGAAGACAAGTTCATTTAAAAATATGGCAAGTTAATTATATAATTGATATACATTACCAGGTGTATTATGAGATATTTTCATGCCAAGTTAAGCCATATTGGATGGTTCAAGTGTGTGCATGTGTAAAAAAAACCATAGATAGAAAAAGGTCATGTGCATGTCTTTTAAATCACTCAATATACATTAAATTTATAACAGGTATATTTACTGCATGTATGACTGTTAACAAGGGGTTAAAACACTGTAGAAGGTTAGAGCTTCACAAATCATGGGCTTTCATGCAAAAACCACAGATTGCGACGTACCCCTGTAAGGGTCGTAACGGGGTCAGATCAGAACACGACAGGGCCGTTCAAAGATCGCAACAGGGCGGTCAGGTCAGGAAGCCAGATCGCGACGGTGTTGCCTGTCGCATTCAGAATGCGACAGGTATTGTGTCACGAAGGGCCCTGAGAATGCGGCCTATCGGGCCGTCGCATTCTCAGGTCCTGCTCCTGAGTTCGAGTGGGAAGAGGATAGCACCTTGGATTGCGGTCCAAGTTGCCCTATTTTGACACAGCTTCGTTCAGAAATTAAGAACTAATTGTATAGTGGGTAAAAAATTACGAAATCACTTGCAAATTGATCTAGACATGCGAGGGTAGTTATAGTAAATAGGAATTTTAAAACAAACATGGTTTCGACTTGTTTTGAACATGATCAAGTACGCGTAACACAGAACATGGTACAGTGTAGGTAAACGATTTAATTCGAGCAACATATTGCATGGAAATTAGGGCTTTCAGAGGCAAAAGATGCCTAGCATCCATCAGTATCTCCAGTTAAAATCTCAGGGTATGGGGTCGAGTATACATGGAGATCTAGACTAAGATGAAGGGTCGGGCTCATGATCATTGCAGAACTTCAAAAATCTAGAAGAAAAGATTGGATCGATAGAAAATTATGAAACAAGAGGGGTTTTGTTCCTAATGGATGGAACAATCTACAGATGAAATGAATTAGGTTTTGCTCGTGAGAATGCCTACCTTTGACTCGTTTGATCATCTAGGGTTAGAACTTGAAGAACACGGTTGAAGCTTGGTCGAGCCTTCTCCCCATGAGTTCCTCTGCTCCTTGGTCTCCTCCCCTCGTCCAGCAAGCCCCAACAACGTGTTAGGCCGGCCATGGAGAGTTTAGAGAGTATTTAAGCTACTTGGGTTTCCTTTTCCTATTACAACTCCTATTCCTCTTTAATTACGAGATTTCCTATTTCCTTTCAACCTTCCAAGTTTTCCCACTCCTAATTGGGTTAGGTTGGGATGCAATTTCGTGGCCAACCTATTAGGGTAGGGTTAGGAGTCCAATTCTAACTCAAATTACTTATTTTAATGCTTTAATATCCCTTTTCTATTTAGGTAATATTTATGTTGCGAATTTTGGGTATTTTCCTATTATTCCTCTTTTAAAAATCTCTATTTTGGCCCAAAAGTTTCTAGAGGGTCCATTTAGCAAAGCCCATTACTTGTTTTCTTTTAATGGGTTTTAATAAATTCTCTTTCTTTGATTTTCCAATTGAGTTAATTTTTAATATATTAAATTTATTTTTTTCGAAAAATCTAGGTTGCTACATTTGTCCTAGGTTGTTGTGCTTGTTTAATGACTTATGTATGGAGCTGAATATGTATATTCATGTGAATATATGTGAGAAATGGTATCTTATGTGTGTTCAGCATGTTTCTTTATTTCCACGGACACGTGTGAATGATATCCCTTGCGAGGCTTCGGCCCGGTCGCGAGAGGTGAAGTCGTATCAAGCACGTTATTGGGTTAACGAGCCTGAATGGCGAGAACCGTCACAGTTGGTATCAGAGCAAGTCCGTGTAAATATGAGGAAACAGGAAATGTACATAGTATGTTCCTTACTATAGTCTACTGCTGGTAGTTGGCCCTGTTTTTGTAAATATGTTTTGTGTTGTGTGAATGTAATGATATGTTTGTGTGTTTGTGTGTTGTGTGCAGTTTATTAATGGCTGATATGAGAGATTGGGGAGGTGGTGGTGATGATCTAGAGGAGACCACTCATCAAATGATAGAGAGATTATGGGATAGTATTACCCAGATTCGGACACAGCTAGATCAGCCAGTGGGAGTACCACCGGTAATGGAGGAGGTAGTGTTGGCACCTTTAGCACCACCATATGGAGCAGAGGTACCACATGTAGTACTTGTGCCTGCAGTTGTACCAGCGAGGTCAACCAGTGTGGAGTTCCACGATGTTAGTGGAAAGGTTCCTACGTTTGCAGCCACCTATGTATTCTGGAGGTCCGAATCCAGACATAGCTGAACATTGGGTGCATGAGATTGAGAGGGTATTTGCTACTATGAGGTGTCTGCAGGCAGATAGAGTTATATTAGCCACTTATCAGTTGAGAAGTTTTGCACAAGAGTGGTGGAGACTCAAAATGCAAACTGTATTTGTCGGAAGAGTAGAAGATACCATCACATGGGCTGAGTTTCTTGAAGCATTCAACAAACATCTTTCTGGTGCAAATTCAGCAAGCTAAAAGGCAGCAATTAGAACACTTCAGCAAGGGAAATTGTCGGTGTTGGAATACCAAATGAGGTTCATGGCCTTGAGCAGGTATGCCCTTATGTGGTAACCAACAATGCAATGATGGTTGAGTACTTTATTCGGGGGTTGAGGCCGGAATTGCAAGATGCAGTGATTCCATTGATGTGCGGGATAGTGGAAGAGGCAGCCCAAAGAGCAGCAATATTGGAAAGAACTGTGCAAGCAAGGCAGTCCAGTAGATCGGGATAAAGTGGAGGTAGCTTCCGACTTCCACAACAATCACCTGGTGTTAGCAAAGGAAAGGCACCTTCAGGAGTGCTTCTTCATCGGGCTTTGGCAAGTGGGAAAATAAGTTGAAGAAGATTTAGAGGCTGGGAAGTGGCAAGCAACAAGGATTTCAACAAGGTATAGGCTATAAGTCGAAGGTGGAGGAGTCCCAATAAAGTACAGCAGGGCAGCCCGCAGAATTCAAATGTTATAATTGTGATCAGCCGGGACATTGGCGAGGAATTGTCCTTATCCAAGAAGAGCTAGCTATGGTGGAGGGGTACCACAGCAATAGCAGTAGCCATTTCAGCAGCCTTCAGCGGAGCGAGGTAGGGGTACACCTTACCTGTAACATCACGCATTTTTTGGATCTTTGCGGATCCCTGCTTAGTGGGTCTGGTGGCCAATGTGTGGCCCATTAGTGCGTGTTTCGGGTGTTTACGCGTGTTGTGAGTCTTGGTGGGCCATCAGATTGGGCCCAAAGCGCTCACAAGTTTTCTGCTTGTGAACGCGACAGGGGTGCGTGTCGCGTTCTGAACACGACAGCCCTGGTGGTCGCATTCCTGTTGCCGCTGCTAGGCGGTCTTCGTCTGCATGGCTGCCGCGTGTCGCGCGCCGGGCAGTCGGCCTTGTGAGGGCGACGGTCACCCAGACCCAGGTCACGATCAGGTCACGACGCGGGTGCATGTCGTGATCTTAACCGCTGTGCTGTTTTTAAGAACCCTGGACGAACAGAGGTTTCGCAAGCTATGCTCGACCAGGGTGAGCTGCTGCGGGGTTCCTTCGGGCGGTTCGAGGTTCTGGAAGTGCGTGGGGCATGTTCTCGCTGCGAGGACGTCGTATGGAGCGGGGGAAACACCGAGGGATCTTCGGTTTTCACATTCTTCGCTAAGGTAGGGTGTTCTACCTTGATTTATGTTGTGGATTGCTTGTTAGTTCGTTTATTGCTTTGGAAACAATAGATACCATGTTAGGGTATCCATTAAAGCATGGAAAACGTGAATTAAGTATGGTTTGAATGGTCCGGAATGGTGGTTCGTGGAGTTGCGTTCGGATTAGGGTTCGCGCCTGCTAAGGCGACGACCCTGGGCGTCGCATTCTTAACGCGACAGCCCGATGTGTCGCATTCCGATTTGGAAGGCGACACATTAAAGGGTCGGGACCGGATGGCGACAAAGGGTTCTGTCGTGACAAGGTTGTGACAGCCTTACCCGTCGCGTTGTGGTTTTCTGTGGCGTTATGTCGGGGCGTCACATTCTGAAGGTGACCTTGCCCCTTGTCGCGACCTCAGCTGAGAGGTCCCGTTATGCATGTTTTCTGTATTTTGAATATCTGGTTAGTGTATTTGTTGTGCATGGCAATGACAGGTGGAGCCAGTGCACTTGTCACGCTCATGAAGCGTGTTACTCACAAGGTGGGCATGTTTTATGTGGTTAATGTGTTATGTACATAATCGGCTTGGTGTTTACGAGTATGTGTGGTGCGTTGGTACCCGTAGCGCTCTTGGAGCGTGTTGTCCATGTGTTGGATATGTTGTTTATGTGAATGACATGTGGTGCACCTGGCTAGTGTATTATACACGTGGTGTCTACGAGGTTTGGATGCCGTGCATATGGTTTGTGTGTGCATGGCACATCGTACGTCATTGTGTTTATTGTATCTTATTATTGTGGTTAGTCCGTGGTATAGTGCGGTGAGGTTCACGTTTGAACCTAGCCTTGATCCTTTAAGATCTTTTATAGATTATCCTAGATGGATAATTAGTAAAGTATAAGTATGATTATTACGTGATTTTGTGTACTGTGTGTTTAGTGTGGCAGTGGAGGTCACAAGGTGACCGATGACAAGCTGTGGTGTTATTATTAATATGGTTTATGTGTGTGATTGTGTAGGTTAGCTTGTACGTCACAAGGTGACTGGAACAAGCTATTCCTAACATATGTACCGTAATTGGTAATAGAAAGTGTTTGTGTAAGTGTCGTGGTTTGTGTATTGCCGAGTGTGGTGGTCTGACGCCTATTCCGGAATGCCTCTCTAATCGGGTACCCCAAGTTCTTTGTGAGCCAGGCACGTGTGTTTGTTGTGCTCGGGGTTTGTCCCGGTACTTGTGTTGTACCATCGAGGTATGTGTCGTCTGTCCAGGACACCCTCACTCCTGTGTTTTGGTTGTACGTCCGGCTAAGGGAAAGACGACAGGAGGGCAGCGGCTTGTGTTTGTGGGTGTGCAATCGCTTGTAGTGCGCTCGTGGTTGGGGGTACGGACACAGTAGATGTACTGGGCCCCAGCTAGTCCTGTTCCAGTGCCTCACTTTAGGGAGCTCGGGCCTGAGTCCCTAAAGTGCCAGGCATGGGCCTTTAGTGTGTGAGACTGCAGGTAGTGTGGTGTTTGTTAGTCTCCACAGTTAGCTGCTTGACTTGTGAGTTTGTGGAGCTGGCTGGACTGAGGGTCCGTGGCTACGAGACCGAGAGGTTGTTCTTGTGTTGTGTTGTCGGGTTGGATACTGGCCTGATCGGCCAGTAGTCCATTCCCGTGTGGTGGCATCGTTCCTTTCCGACTCGTGCTTTTTCACTGGTTGTGGCTCGTAAGTTTGTGACTCGTAGTCGAGGTTTGACCCATTCGAGGTGTGCCCTGGTGTTAGCACAGTTGTGACTGCGGTTGTAGCTTGTGGTGTGCCCGAGTAGTGGCATAGTTTTGGTTATGGTTGGTGAGTGTTGACTCACCAAATGTGGTTTAGCTCGCTATGGTGTGCCCGGTTACAGCACTGGTTTACTTGCGGTTTTCGTGCTGGTACCTTGTGGTATAGGTACCTGTACCCCGTGTGGGTAATGATTTGTGGTGGTACGTCGTATACCAGTCTATTCTGATGTTGACGTGGAACTGTGTTTCGTGGAGGTCGTGTGGTGTGACCTTCCACTCAATGTGCTTTACCCTTCCTCGAGTAAGCTTCCGTATATGGTTTTCATGTGTGAAGGATTAGCCGTTGTAGCCATCACTGCCATTTTGTGTGTGGCTTCCGACATTGTGGTTGGGGTATAAAGGGCCAGCTTTTGGTTAGCAGTTCTGTTACCCACGTACTTGAGACTCGCCTGTGAAGTTTATAGCCTAGGCAGTGTTTGCTTGTGCGGCTTATAGCTTAAATGATTGGTTGTGACTGGGTTGCCTGTGAGGCTTGAGGCCTAGGCGTTACTGTTGTTGAGCGGACTAGTGGTGTGGAGCTAGTCCTGTTGTTCCTTCCTACTTTCCGAGGTTTGAATAGTTAATGTGTTTATTTAATTGCAATTTAAATTCAATGTGTGACCATGAAATGGTTTGGCTATTGGTGCTGCCAGTGAGACACTTTAGGGTTGAGGTGTCCAGTTTTGTGTTGTTTTGGGTACCCTACTGAGCCTGTGACTTGTTGAGGCTCACTTCCCTACAGTTCTTTTCAGGGTTTACCGTTGGTTGGCTTGTGGAGACGTTGTGTCAGACTTGTACTACCAGCAGTTGAGTTGTAGTTAGTAGTGTGTGTGAGCTTGTGCTCCCTCAGGGTATGCCCAGGGTTGTACTTTTTAATTGGACATGTAATAATTTAATGGGACAGTTGTAAATTGTTATATGCAGGTATGAGCACATGTACTTTCTTGTGTCTTATATTGTGTAGTTGTCTTTTATATTCTTACTGGACACGTGTGAGATATCCCTTGTGAGACTTCGGTCCGTTGCGGGAGGCGGATCTGGATATGGAGCCTTAATGGTCATAAATATCCAGGGCCGTCACAATTGGTATCAGAGCAAATGTCAGTTAGAATATGAAAAGACATTGAGTTACAATGTCCCAATACATGGATTAATGTCCACTGCTGGTAGTAAGTCTGCGGTTTTGTATTGGTTAAGGTAGTATTTATCTGAGTTTTTGTTCTATAAAACATGTTTTTGTGTTGAGAAATTAGTTGTTAGCAGTTATTGAAAGTCGGTGTGATTAGAGGTGGTATAATCTATGTGATTATACCAACGTGTTGGTTTGTGATAGATCAGTTTGGTTGTTAAAGATTCGCAGTTAAAGGAATTGAGGAGATTAATAAGTTTGGATATGGAATTCAGTAAGTAAGTTATAATGAGATACAGAGTTAGCTGAGACAGGTATATGGTAACAAGGTGATGAGGAACAGGTTAGTGTGTGTGTTAGAAGAGATTAAATATGCAAAATATAGTTGAGAACCTCAGCAGAGGTATTGTGGCATCAGAGATCTGAGTCAGATGATATCAAGAAACAGTATGACTGAGAATGTGATTTGTGTTATAAAAAATTTGGCATGCTTAAGTAAGGCAGATCAGCTTTTAAAAAAAAAGTACTGGTACAGAAGGGAGTAGTGGTTTATGGCAGATAGATTAAATATGCCTAAGATCAGAAATTTGAGAAAAAGTGTTGTTATGAATAATGATGCTAATATGAACCTTGATATGAGGATTTGTATAAATATGTATAGAAAGGATCAATTGAATAAAGAGAGAGAGAAAAGAAGAATTAGTGTGCAAAGAGATTTTCTAAGAATTGCACAAGAAAAATATTTAGTTGATGAATGGCAGGTTATGAGGAATTCTTCAGAGAGAGTTAATAAAGATTGTTGTGCTAAAGATAAGAGCAGTGAAAGTTAGTAACTATGAGTAGTTTGAGGAAAATCAAAATTAAAGTTAAGTATATTGGAATGAGTTCAAGGCAAATGAAATAGAATGGAAAGAAGTGCATTAATGGAGAAAAATTTAAGAAATATTGAGTTGAGAAAAATAGCAAGGCAGATTGTAATATTTATGTTATTTGAGAAAAGAGCATTTAATGGAATAAGAGAAGCAAACAGAGCAAGTTGATATATTTAAAGAAATTGGTATTCAAATTTGAGTTTTTGCTGTATTTTAAAGAAGGATGATTTGATACCCGAAAGATTTATAGTATGAACGGTACAACAAGATTAGCCAGGCAGCAGAATGAATAAGAGAAGTATTTTGCGAAAAAGATGTTATGATTAGAATGATTGGCAGTTTATATAAAAAAAGAAATATGGACCAGAGAAAAGAAGAATTTAGCAAATGATGAAGTGAATAAAATTAGATGAGTCAGGAAATGTCAGTTAGAGTTTGTATATCGGTGCAAAGAAATGATTCAATAGAGGAGAAATGGACTGTTATTAAGATATTCCAGAGTTACATGCAGGAGCAGGAACAGACTAATTAAAGAATATTTGGAAAGGTTATGCAACAAAATTATGAGAATAGCCAGAGAATGTCAGTAAAGTAAGAAAGGTATATGAAGAGTACAACTTGTCAATAGTGGTTTGGCAGGTCAAAAATTGCAGTAATATTTTCAGCATTAATTAATTGAATAAGATGATTTGAGAAGCAGTTAAAGTTAGAAATGAATACAGTTGAAGCCAGAAGAAAGTAATTGAAAGTAATAATGAGAACAGAAATTGTGGAATATTTTGCAAAAGTGTTCAGTGTGATCAGAGTAGTGCAGCAGAAGCTGAAGCAAGAAAGATTTAATATTCACATATTGTTCAAGGTTTGCTTGAATAAGGAGAAAGTATAAAGTTTTGTGTAGCGAATAAGGGAACAGAGGTTATTATGGTTTTTAATCAGAAATGATTTAAAGCGGTATGGGAAGAATAATATGAAAATGGCAGGAAATTCAAAGATGGTGATTGGTTTTCTTTGAAAAAAAATGATGATAGTTGCGAATGTAAATACAGATAAGGCAGGGTAGCAGTAAGCAATGATAAATAGAAAAAGAAAATGGCACCGGAAAATTCAAGAATTTGGAAAGATTATAGCATGGTAAAGTATTACAGTGTAAGATACTCGAGAAAGGTAAAGTGGTCCTGAAAGAAATATTGCAAACACAGTCGGAAAAAATGTGAAAGTAGGTTCAGTCCAAGGAGATAAAGCGCCACCAGCAGGGTAGAATCGCCTACGGATAAAAGGTAAGGAAATAGCAGATTGAAATTACAAAATAAGGCAGTTGTAGAATGAATTGAAAAGAAAGGAAAGGCAGAACAATCATGGGAATGAACAGATGGATCAGTCAGCGCAGATGATTGAAGAGAAAGATATAAAGGAAGCGTATCCTACTTGCTCTATATACAGTTTTGTTTCTTTTTAGGTGATAATCCGGTTTGTTGTGATTTGCTTTGCATGTCGAGGACGACATTCCTTTTTAGGTGATAATAATGTAACATCGTGAGTTTTTCGGATCTTTGCGGATCCCTGCTTAGTGGGTCTGGTGGCCAATGTGTGGCCCATTAGTGCGTGTTTCGGGTGTTTACGCGCGTTGTGAGGCTTGGTGGGCCGTCAGATTGGGCCCAAAGTGCTCACAGGTTTTCTGCCTGTGAACGCGACAGGGAGACGAGTCGCGTTCTGAACACGACAGCCCTGGTGGTCGCGTTCCTGTTGCCGCCGCTAGGCGGCCTTCGTCTGCATGGCTGCCGCGTGTCGCGCGCCGGGCAATCAGCCTTGTGAAGGCAACGGTCACCCAGGTCGTGATCAGGTCACGACGGGGGTGCATGTCGCGATCTTAACCGCTGTGCTATTTTTAAGAACCCTGGACGAACAGAGCTTTCGCATGCTCTTCTCGACCAGGGGGAGTTGCTGCGGGGTTCCTTCGGGCGGTTCGAGGTTCTGGAGGTGTGTAGGGCGTGTTCTCGCCGCGAGGACGTCGTGTGGAGCGGGGGAAACACCGAGGGATCTTCAGTGTTCGTGTTCTTTGCGAATGTAGGGTGTTCTACCTTGATTTATGCTATGGATTGCTTGTTAGTTCGTTTATTGCTTTGGAAACAGTAGATACCAAGTTAGGGTATCCATTAAAGCATGGAAAACGTGAATTAAGTATGGTTTGAATGGTCCGGAATGGTGGTCCGTGGAGTTGCTTCCGGATTAGGGTTCGCGCCTGCTAAGGCGACGACCCTGGGTGTCGCGTTCTTAACGCGACAGCCCGATGTGTCGCGTTCCGGTTTGGAAGGCGACACATTAAGGGTCGCGACCGAATGGCGACAAAGGGTTCTGTTGTGACAAGGTTGCGACAGCCTTACCCGTGGCGTTGTGGTTTTCTGTGGCGGCATGTCGGGGCGTCATGTTATAATGGTGACCTTGCCCCTTGTCATGACCTCAGTTGAGAGGTCCCGTTATTCATGTTTTCTGTATTATGAATATTCGGTTAGTGGTATTTGTTGTGCATGGCAATGACAGGTGGAGCCAGTGCACTTGTCACGCTCATGAAGCGTGTTGCTCACAAGGTGGCATGTTTTATGTGGTTAATGTGTTATGTACGTAATCAGCTTGGTGTTACATAGTATGTATGGTGCGTTGGTACCCGTAGCGCTCTTGGAGCGTGCTGTCCATGTGTTGGATATGTTGTTTACGTGAATGACGTGTGGTGCACCTGGCTGGTGTATTATACACGTGGTGTCTACGTGGTTTGGATGCCGTGCATATAGTTTGTGTGTGCATGGCACATCATACGTCATTGTGTTTATTGTATCTTAATTATTGTGGTTAGTCCGTGGTATAGTGGCGGTGAGGTTCACGTTTGAACCTAGCCTTGATCCTTTAAGATATTTTATAGATTATCCTAGATGGTTAATTAGTAAAGTATAAGTATGATTATTATGTGATTATCGTGTACTGTGTTTAGTGTGGCAGTGGAGGTCACAAGGTGACCGATGACAGGCTGTGGTGTTATTATTAATATGGTTTGTGTGTGTGATTGTGTAAGTTAGCTTGTACGTCACAAGGTGACTGGAACAAGCTATTCCTAACATATGTACCATGATTGGTAATGGAAAGTGTTTGTGTAAGTGTCGTGGTTTGTGTATTGCCGAGTGTGGTGGTCCGGCGCCTATTCCAGAATGCCTCTCTAGTCGGGTACCCCAGGTTCTTTGTGAGCCAGGCATGTGTGTTTGTTGTGCTTGGGGTTTGTCGTGGTACTTGTGTTGTACCGTCGAGGTCTGTGTCGTCTGTCCTGGACACCCTCACTCCTGTGTTTGAGTTATACATCCGGCTGAGGGAAAGACGACAGTAGGGCAGCGGCTTGTGTTTGTGGGTGTGCAGTCGCTTGTAGCGCGCTCGTGGTTGGGGGTACGGACACCAGTAGATGTACTGGTCCCCAGCTAGTCCTGTTCCAGTGCCTCACTTTAGGGAGCTTGGGCCTGAGTCCCTAAAGGTTCCAGGCATGGGCCTGCAGTGTGTGAGATTGCAGGTAGTGGTGGTGTTTGTCAGTCTCCATAGTTAGTTGCTTGACTTGTGAGTTTGTGGAGCCGTAGCTGGACTGAGGGTCCGTGGCTACGAGACTGAGAGGTTGTTCTTGTGTTGTGTTGTCCGGGTTGGATACTGGCCTGATCAGCCAGTAGTCTGTTCCCGTGTGGTGGCGTCATTCCTTTCCGACTCGTGCTTTGCCACTGGCTGTGGCTCGTAAGTTTGTGACTCGTAGTTCAGGTTTAACCCGTTCGAAGTGTGCCCTGGTATTAGCACAGTTGTGACTGTGGTTGTAGCTTGTGGTGTGCCCGAGTGGTGGCACAGTTTTGGTTATGGTTGGTGAGTGTTGACTTACCAAATGTGGTTTAGCTTGCTATGGTGTGCCTTGTTACAGTACTAGTTTACTTGCAGTTTTCATGCTAGTACCTTGTGGTAATAGGTACCTGTACCCCGTGTGGATAATGATTTGTGGTGGTACGTCGTATACCAGTCTTTTATGGTGTTGACGTGGAACTGTGTTTCATGGAGGTCGTGTGGTGTGACCTTCCACTCAATGTGCTTTACCCTTCCTCGAGTAAGCTTCCGTATATGGTTTTCGTATGTGAAGGATTGGCCGTTGTAGCCAGCCTGCCATTTTGTGTGTGGCATCCGACATATTGTGGTTTGGGGTATAAAGGGCCAACTTTTGGTTAGCAGTCCTGTTACCCACGTACTTGAGACTCACCTGTGAAGTTTATAGCCTAGGTAGTGGTTTGCTTGTGCGGCTTATAGCTTAAATGATTGGTTGTGATTGTGGTTTGTCTGTAAGGCTGGAGGCCTAGGCGTTACTGTTGTTGAGCGGACTAGTGGTGTGGAGCTAGTCCTGTTGTTCCTTCCTACTTTCCGAGGTTGTGAATAGTTAATGTGTTTATATTTAATTGCAATTTAAATTCAATTGTTGTGAGCATGAAATGGTTTGGCTATTGGTGCTGCCAGTGAGACCCTTTGGGGTTAAGGTGTCCGTAGTTTTGTTGTTGTTTTGGGTAGCCCCTACTGAGCCTGTGACTTGTTGAGGCTCACTTCCCTACAGTTCTTTTCAGGGTTTACCATTGGTTCGGCTTGTGTCAACGTTGTGTCAGACTTCTACCACCAGCAGTTGAGTTGTAGTTATTAGTGTTGTGTGAGCTTGTGCTCCCTCGGGGCATGCCGCAGGTAGTTGTACTTTTTAATTGGACATGTAATAATGTAATGGGACAGTTGTAAATTGTTATATGCAGGTATGAGCATATGTACTTTCTTGTGTCTTATACTGTGTAGTTGTCTTTTATATTGTTACTGGACACTTGTGTTAGATATCCCTTGCGAGACTTCGGTTCGTTCGCGGGAGGCGGATCTGGATATAGAGCCTTAATGGGCATAAATATCCAGGGCCGTCACATTACCAGAGAGGAGGAGGACGAGGACGAGTGATGGCGATTACAAGTACTCAAGCGGAGGCGTCGAATTTGATAGAAGGTATTATACCGTTCCTTGAATATTCTGCTAGAACGTTAATTTATTTGGGTGCATCACATTCTTTCATTTTCGAAGATTTTATTGATAGTATGGTGCATCCATTTGAGGAGAGGCAGCGTGAGCTTGTAGTAGAGGTCCCTTCCGGGGATTTCATGCTTACTACATGCTATTTGGATGAAGTTCCTGTTATGATCCAAGGAAATCAATTGCCAACAAGATTATATGCATTGCAGCTGAAGGAATATGATGTGATATTGGGTATGGATTGGTTGGAAGCATATGGGGCAATGGTTGATTGCAGAAAGAAGAAAGTGAGGTTTAGTCATCCAGGAGGGGATATGTTTGAGTTTCAAGGTATGCCATTCTATACCCCTAAATTTCATTTCTGCCCTTAAGGCTAGGAAATTGATTAATTCATGTGTGTAGCCTATTTGGCATCGGTTAGTTTGGTTGAGGCAGATAAGACAGTGGATATGGTACCAGTGGTGAGGAAGTTTGCAGATGTGTTTCCAGAGGAGTTGCTGGGCTTGGCACCACACAGAGAGGTGGATTTCACCGTAGAGTTGTAGTCAGGCAGCATGCCTATTTCCAAGGCACCTTACAGGATGGAACCTACAGAATTGAAGGAATTAAAGAAGCAATTGCAGGAGCTACTTGAGAAAGGTTTCATTCGGCCGAGTCATTCACCATGGGGAGCACCGGTTTGTGTGTAAGAAAGAAAGATGGCAGCATGAGAATGTGTATTGATTACCGCCAGCTGAATTAGGTCACAATAAAGAATAGGTATCCACTTCTGCGAATAGATGATCTGTTTGATCAATTGCAATCAGCAAAGGTGTTCTCCAAGATAGATTGAGGTCGGGATACCATCAATTGAGGATCCGGAAGAAGACATCGACAAGACGGCATTTAGAACAAGGTATGGGCATTATGAGTTTGTGGTTATGCCATTTGGGCTAACCAATGTTGTAAGGCCTCGAATTTTTGTTCATTTTATATTGTGCATGTAGTATTTACTTGTTATGTATATAGTGTGTGTATTAGATTGTGCATATTATAAATATTTAATTACTCATGTGTATATGTATGTATATATATTATTTTCTGTGAATATAAGTGCTTAGCTAATTTTATACATATAGTACTTATTTAAATCGTATGTATATTGAATTTAAGAAATGTTGTGCATATAATATATAGTTATTGCTATACATCTTATAGATATATGTAAGTTTATTTCTATGCATGTAATATATTTAAATATGCATGTGGTGTCTAATTAAGGATGTGCATATTGTATTTACCTATTTCATGCATATTATATGTAATTACGTTGTGTACATATATATATGTATGTTATTTTGTGCATATTATCCTTATTAAGATTAGTACAAATTATATTTAAATAAATAGTGTGTAATGCATGTAGTTTATATGGTGAATGTATGTTTATTATTTTTGTACACATTAAACTATTTGTGATGTAATGATACATCTGTTTTGATGTATATTGCGTTCTGGCCGAAATGCCAGTTGGCGGCAACATGCATGCCGTTGACTGCATGGCCATGGGAAGTTGGCATCCAGATCGATGGATGCCAACCCCCTGTTGGCGGCACCAGATGTGGACGCCTAGTTCCCAGTGTTCTGGCGGTTTCAAATCTAGTAATGCCCGCGTTTCTCCCAGTTCCAGTTTAGGAAACCCATCCATAACCATAGGAGACCTACCCTAATGCGTACCCAGCCGACCTAGCTCTATAAAATCACCCTATTTCGGCTGAGTTAGATCTTTTAGCTCTTGGGAGAAAGCTAGGGTTTTCTGTGGAGAATAGCTGGTCTTTGGCGACTTCAATCCGGTGACTGGAAAGGTTTTCTGGCAGCCTGCACCGACTGGAGGATAGTCCAATCATAGAGGAAGCATCCCCAACTCCGAGGAGCAATCTACATCAACAGAAGGACCAGATCTGAAGCATTTTGGAGCACCTTCTTGGCTGGGCCGAGGAGGGCTTCTTCGGCAAAATTTGATCTCTATGGATTTATTTTGAGGCAAGTAACTTATGGATGTCAACCCTACTCATGTCCCCTTAGGTCCCAGTATTTTTATGGAATTTTTTCTCGTGTCCTGGAACCTCCAAATTCCCTTTGCATTGTTCTGCTTGCATTGCCTACAGACAGGAAGTTGGCGGCCACATGTGTGCCACTAAGTTCCTGGGTAGGCAGCATCAGACTGTGTCGTTACATTGTTGGTGGCACACATTGTGCCGCCAAGTTCTTCAAGGTTTTAAAGAAGTGTTGCTTGAACTCTAAAATGTGTTTATTGGACTTCTGGATATGTGTGCATGCTGTAAAAATTGTATGTGGTCAGAGCAGTCATTAAGTCATATCATGAGGACAAGTTGAATTTCTGTACTTAGTTCAATTATTAAAAATTTTGTAACAGGACAATAAGCATGAATTGACCATGATATTTCTAGAAGAATTAGATCCAGTTTATATTAGGTTTTTATAAATTTTCCATGTTCGTATGATGATTGTTTCCATGTTTTGAAACTATTAGATACTATTGTTTTATTATGAAATCTGATTAAGTGAAATTCTTGAGATATATGCCTAACATCTGTCTTAATTATTAAAATTTGATTTACTATTCAGAAAAATCTAGAAAATTTGATATGTGATATGCTAATCGTATGCAACTTGTAATAAAAAAATTGGCACTGATATGACAACAGTAGATACAGGTTGTGTTACAACAAGTGAAATTGATTATAATGAGCATGTTTAGTTTAATCATGTAAATTTCGTTGTTAACAACATGTTAATATTCTGTTTAGAGTTGTTTATCACTGTTAAACAGTAAGGTTGAATCCCACAACTTGAAATGTGAATGTTATTCAAAGTACATGTGAAAAAGAATTAAAACGTGTGTATAAGTGAGTGAAACAATCGGATAAAGGTGATAATGTGACTAATGTAAAATTGAGCCGAGATTGACACTGCTACCATAGAGGTCTGAGAGCTGTACCATAGAAAAGTCCCTACGGAAGGCTCAACGTTTGTGTGATATCCTAAGAGCATTAGGATGAAACCCTAGAGGTGGATAAGTACCACTGGATACGGTGGAGAGGGCTTCTCCCGGTTTGCGCAGTTACCAAGATTCGCCACTAGATTGCCCAGGTGGCGGATGTGTGTCAAGTGATGTGCTATGTGCTATGTGCTATGTGCTATGTGATATGTGAATGTGCTATGTGATATGGGTGTGTGCGTCCTCCAGATGGTAGTTAGGACTATGTGTCACGACAACTTAAATATAAAAATGTGAATAAAGTGTAAAGTGACATGTGAATGTGGCAAGTGGTAAGTGCAAATGATATGACAAGTGATAAGTGAAAGTGCAAGAGAAAACTATGTGGAAAATGTGTGAATTGATGTGTAAGGGAGAGTAAATGATAATGAGAGTATAAAGTGCATGTGAAAACCGAAGTAAAAAGAAAAATGCATGTATTCATATCATTCATGTGTTAATATGATAAATATAATATCATGTTTAATATCATGCTATGTAGTTCAGTAACATCCATGTACTGGTATTATGTGAATATGAGCAAATATGAAAAGTGGACATGTGTTAATGTAGTATGAATGGATTAGCATGTGAAATGATGTAAATTCATATAAATGGTGATTTATTTTCATTAAAACAGCAAGTGAAATGGGTAATTGAATGTGAAAAGTGCATGTGAAATATGAATAATATCATGCTAAGTGGCTATTTACTTTATGCTTAGTTCCACGTTTTAGATTGAGAGAGTTGTACCATAATATGGACAATTTTGAATTGTTAACTCATGATTACAAGTTATATGTAGAAAGCATGTATAGGATTATTACTTTATATTGTTTAATGAGATAAACATAAATCTGTCTTATGTTATGTGTAGAGAACTGTGTAGGTGTATATTTATTATCCATGATTTAATACGAGCATGTGTTAGTTAAAAACGTGTTAGGTGGTTATGTATGTAGTTAATTACATAAGGTACGTGCCATGTAATTTGTTATGGATTAAATGATTGCATGTGTGAGACAGGTGTCCTCGTGCTTGAGGTCTGATAACAACTGTAACGACCCAAAATTCGCATTACCAGTAACCAACTAGTAACCCGAATTCTGACCCGCTAACCCACGAGACAAGCTCGGAAGGGTAAAAGTGAATGTCTGAGGAGACTAAATATAAGAATACACACCATGTAAAGATGTAAGATTTTACTATACATGAAATATAACATGTACAACTCTGAGTCCACACTAAGTACAGAGTACAGGAGTACAACAAAAAGTACTACTCACTGCAGCTAGGGCGCACCAGCACCGGAGTGGCTAGACTCGCTTGGAACGGGAGTCGACGATGACCCACCTGAAAGGGAGGGGAGTGAGTCTCAAGAAAAGAACCCAGTAGGGAAAAGTAACCCCCACCGGTATAGTACTGAAGTGTGGAAAGTAAAAATAGAAAGTAAATACACGTCGCACCACAACCAAAACTAGTGACAACCACGCGTCTCCTTGACAGGAGTGCGCTACAAAACTGTAAACCTCGCGGCTCAGTAACACACACTCACACACACACAGTAAGTAGGACTCAGCTAGGGTCTATGGCTTGGCGTCCCGTCACCACAGAGTCTCTCAACCCCAGCACGTGTGCACACTACAGATGCTCTCTCTCGCGTCTGGTCTACGACCGGTTTTCCCCCTACTCCTGACCCTAGAGGTAGAGAAGGAGCTCCACGGAGACCGGCTCGAAAACACTACAAGGAGTACGCACAGGACAGAGATGCTCTCAACGTCCTAGCTCACCGACGGAGGACCCCCCACACGTCGGTCATCTAGACAGAGTGTCGCTCTATGTCCAGGTGACAAACAGAAATAGAGGCACGGTAACTCAACGCGAGTACAGACGGTAACACTCTCAACGTCTGAAACACCGTACAATAGACGGACACCTCGTGTCACATCTCTAGACACAATGCATGACTAAAGGCCCACTAGGTCATCAAATAAACGGCAACATCGATTGCCGCCAATAAGGATATAAATGACACAACCATTGCTGCCAACACTTGGTTAACGGCAAGGATCCTACCGTTAGCATCCACACTGAAGATCTTAACGTCAACAGATGTGGACGTTAATATCCTCAGTCTTATGAATCCAGAACGGCACCAGGTCAATCCAACTAGGCAAAACTGCCCAACAAACAGAAAATTGATGGAGGGGAACATCTCCTCACATCTTCTAACACTACCAGAACTTCGGGAATCCACGATCCAACACTTGGATCGCCCAAACACCCAAAATCCCGGCACGGCACAACCCAACCCTAAAACATATTAACATACTAATCTATAACAGTTAAGCATGATGATCCATTAAGGAGGGTTTAAGGGTTTAGTCTGTAAGACCCCGGATTTTTACTCTCTTTATATATCTGTATGTATATGAATGGTGTGTTGGGTGTTCGGTTGTTGTGTGCTTAGCATGCGTAGTTCATTGTGCCTACTATAAGTTTTATCCTTCTTTTGAATATGAGCATGTGCGAACATCTATATATGTATACATAGGTGTATATGATGATTAATGTGGAAGTGAACATTAGCTAATTAGAAGTGTATTATGAATACCAAGAATCTCTGACTTAGGATACTTGAAAATACTATGCGTGTGTTATCTAAATATTGAAGAATATCCTATACTACCTATTTCATGGAATTCTGTATGGGAGTGTATGAAGTACATATATGTATGTACGTATGTATGTTATCTTGTGCGTGTGACAATTGTATACCTAATTCTACATGCATAACACCTTGGTGTATTTGTGTATGCATGTGTATGATTAGTTGTAAGCGTTGCTCATTTGCATGGTTTAGCTAATGTGAATATTGTACTACGTACATTGCATATGCATAAAGAGTTCAAGCATGGTAGGTATAATTAGTGGTTTATATTGAAATTCTATACTCCTCAAGAATAACATGCATGTATTTTTATGATATTTAGGTGAGAATAGCCAATTGGCTAAATTATGCATGTAGTACATATTAAGGAATCCTATGCATATAGTACTTAAGCAATGTTAGGTAAAGTTGTGTAAGTTAATCTAATTACCGGTGCGCATGTTGTACCCACCTATTCCAAGCATAATGTACATAAGTATGCTACACCCGTGTGTGTATACTATATATATGTCAAATCAAGTGTGTGTGTGCAAGGACTATTTTATCGAATAGATTATTCCTAGTTAACCTAACTCATATCACCTCCTAATGATTTGCGAAGCCCTCATAATTCTTGTCATTTACTTTGCCCGGTGTTGAGTCACACTTATGTAAAACATCATGTACGCATAGGTAGATATCTACGTACATCTATCTTAGTGTATTTATGTATGCTTGTGTATGCCTAGGTATGAATGATATTGATTGCCTGGTATGGTAATGTACATGTTACACCTTATACGTTGTATGTATATATATAGAGTAAGCATGGTTTCTGCATGTTTTAAGTTCTGGCCGAAGGGCCAATCAGCGTCAATGTGTTAATATTAAATATAAATAAGGTATGTATTGCCTAGTGATAGTATGGATATAATACCGTATACATATTGCATGTATATAAGCTTGGTATGCGTGGTTTTCTGCATAATTTAGGGTTCTGGCCGAAGGCACCTTGGCGTCACCCTAGGCCGTTTATCAGGTGTCACCGTCCAGACATGGACGCCAACACTAACTCCAGCGTCCAGCGATATGGACGCAACTTCTCTGACCTGCATGCGTTGCAGAGCCAGAAAATCCGGGAGCAAGGTATGGCCTCCATTAGGGGGATGTCCCCAACGGCTCTCAGCTTGTCAAATCGGTATGGTGAGTGGGTGAGGGGCTCTCATTAGGTCTGAACCCGAATTTGGCCTCTCCCACTTCTCACTTCACCTTGCAAGAGGAGAAATAGAGGAGAGAAACCCTAGGTGAGCTGTGAGAAAAACCTATTTTAGAACCCTCAAAATCTGACCCCTGGACCTTGATCCGGCGTCCCCCTGCTGCAAGGAGGTTGCTGGACCAACGAGGAAGGCTTCCCCGACATCCCCTCGGCGTGGAGATCACCCAGGAACCCGAGGAAGGCGATCTAGAGGGAGTTCTGCAACTTCTTGGGACTGCCCAAGGAGTCTTCACCAAGCCTTTAAATCCCTTAGAAGAATTTTTGAAAGGCAAGTAACCTATCTATGGTGTCCCCTATGAGTCTAGGTGGGTTTTGCTATTTTTATGGATTTTTCCTCGAGTCCTAGACCCTCCTATTCACCCAAGATTCAGAGCTCGGGTCTGTGTTTCTGCACAGACCTGATTCGACGGCAAGGTCCCTGGACGCCTGTGATGATCTTGGCATCCATCGACCATGCCGCTGACCTCGAGTCAGCGGCCAGAGACCGCCGTCGAGTTCTTCTGAACAGAACAGTGAGTGTTCTGTCCTCTTGTACATTAATTTCGATATGTTTTCCGTGATGAGGATATATTAACATTATACTCTATGTATATTGTTAATTGTGATGTATGGATGAATGTGGTGTGGGATGGTGAATGTGGGATAATGGCATCTTTTAAACTTGTGAGCATGACTTGTAGATAATCTTGCAAATCCTTGTTCATGATTTGAATTAGTATGAATGCCTTGGTTTCAGTCTAATCACGAAGATCAGTGGGTCAGCATCTGTGTTTGCAATTTTTGGTAACTTATCCATGCTTGTGTAATTTGTGAATAAGCTCGGTTCGGTAAAAAAAAGCATGCAGAATGGTTTGTAGGGTTCATCCATAGATGTATGAATTAGGGTAATTTTGTATCCTCAATTCCTGCATATGTTAGTAACTTATGTTTAAACAGCAAGTGGCTAAATTACAAGATGTGTTAGACCTCATGTTAACTTAAGTTGTTGATAGCATGTTAATTAGGTATTTTATTTTCTGTAAATTCTGTTTAGCTCAGAAAAATCTGAAAATTTGAGTGTATGATCTCGAACCCGAAAACAGCATGTGGTTAAAATTTCAGGTCGTTTGGATCAGTAAAAAAAAGTTATGTATTTTCATGTGAAATGTGATAATCTACGTATACTATCGAAATGTGATTAGTTATTGTCTAAAACCAACTTGATTGGTGAATTTACTGTGTTAAACTCCTGAAATCTGTAGTAGCATGTTTAGGAGAAAAACAAAGACACATTGTGCATGAGAAAACGAAGGAGATGTGAGTGTTATGTGTAAAACACATGTTAAAACTCGGTATGAGTAAAGTGTAAAAGTTGTGCCTATGTGACACTGCTACCCTAGAGGCATCGGGAGCCATATATAGAAAAGTCCCTATAGAAGGCTCCATGTGATATAAGTTTGTCCCAAAGGAATTGGGAAAACCCCAGAGGTGGACAAGTACCACTGGATAGGGTGGAGAGGGCTTCTCCCGGTCTGCACAGTTACTAAGATTCACCGCTGTATTGCCTAGGTGGTGAGTATGTGTATGAGTTGTGTCATGTGTTGTGTTATGAGTTGTGTTGAGAGCTGTGCTAAGGAATGAGCACGAGCTATGAGATATTTGTTAGTGTCCTCTACTGGTGGTTAGGACTATGTGTCATGGCAAATCGTTTAAGTAATGAGAAAGGAATAAAGTGTGAATTATGTGAACATGGCATGTGGTAAGTGCCCAAGATGCACGTGGTAAGTGCAATCGACGTGATATGTGATAAGTGAAAGTGGTAGAGAAAATGATGTGGAAATGAGTAAATTGTGTAAGTGTGAACATGCATACATGTCAAATGTGTAAAAGCGAACAATGTGAATGAGTAAGTGTGCAATCATGTGAAACTGAAAATGCGAGAATATGTTATTGAAACCCATGTAAGACAAATCTGAAATCATGTGAAATTAGTGAATTTATGTTATTATCATCATGTTATTATGGGCAAAAATGTCTAGAATCCATGTTAGGGGTAACCAATGAGTTTGTGTACAAGATAGCATGATTGTTTGTTCACATGATATGTTTTAAGCAACGTTGTAGCTCTCATGTGTAGATTTAGAGCCATTGAATCATGTGAAATCAGCTACCTAAAGCATGTAGAAATGTCCATGTATTTGTCTAAAAACATGTAGGATCCATGCTAGTTGTGTTTCCTTTCATGTGTGCACGATGTTCATGTTAGTAGCTCTCATGTCCTGGTTCTTTAAAGACAAGTTTCTTAAGTAAATTGAATAGAGAGCATGTGATAGGTAAATTTTATTCCTACAATATATGAAAGCATGATCCATGTATAAACTTTTCAACTTTCATGATAGGTTGAAACTTCGGAAATGACTAGTATGCCATGTTTTGAAAATTGTGAATGTGCATGTAAAACCCCTATGACTTATACGTGTATGTTATGGGTAGTGTTGCTTGCTGAGTCTTTGGACTCACTCTTGCTTCGGCGTACAGGTTGACAGGTATCGTGCACTAGAAGGAAGCGTGACGAGGATCATCATATAGAAGACTATTTTGTAGAGCTGTCACCAGTTGTACCTTTCTTTTGCACAAAAAGGATTATTGTATGAACAATATTTGGATATTGTAGTTCTCTTTATTTGTATTAATGTGGACATTGTCTTTCCATTTCGCTATTTAGATTGTGGAATGTGTGTTGGTGATGGGTTAAGAGTTGAGTTGTTTATTTTATTCCGCTGTACTCTATTGCTATCCAGGTACATATCAACCTATTGACCAGTGTTGGGTACATGTCCCACTGTGACGACGCCCTTGTTACCGATGGGGATTGGTACAATCGTACCGGTATGAAGAGGGTCGTTACAAAGTCCCTACCTCAGAACGCCCCAAAAACTCCTGAACAACCACCAGTCGCGCCGGAACCCCTCGAAATCTCCGCGCGAATCACACCAAATCTTCGTGATTCCCGCCCGATCTAACACCGCCACACGTACCAGGGTTCTCCCACGAGCTCCTATCGACCGTCGGAAGTGGTGGAAACGAACAAAGGTAAAAGTGGAGGGAAAGAGAAGAAGAGAAAAGGAAGGTTACTGCTCACGGGCTGCCCTATTTCTACAGGCGCGACAAATAGACGTCCACATCTCTTGCCGTCTACTTGAACTGTCAAAGAGTCAACGTCCAGACCAATGCCATTTAGTTCATCACAGAAACCCTCCAGAACCAACAGCAAATGTCCACAACGATGGACGCCAACTCCTAGTCAACGGCTAGCCCTCGGCCGTCAACCCCAAGTTAACGGCAATATCCATTGTCGTCAACCACACCCGAACCTCTACAAGACCCAATAAGGATCTGATGAGACCCGAGACCTTACAGCCCTCCCCCTTAAAGAATTTTACCCCCGAAATTCAAACAACATAAAGAAAGAAGACTCACCAAAGAGGTACGGAAACTGCTCGCGCATTTCATCCTCTCGCTCCCATGTCGACTCACCACCTGAATGTCGCTGCCACGCAACACGAACTAAAGGGATTGCCTTGTTCCTCAATCTCTGAACTCGGCGATCCTCAATGTGCAACGGAAACTCTGGTACTGTCAACACTGGAGTCACCTCAGACCACTCTATGCTCGGTAGAACATGAGACTCGTCAGAAAGGTACCTCCGCAGCATCGACACGTGGAACACGTCGTGGACTGCTGCCAACTCTGACGGAAGCTCAAGTCTATAAACCAAACCTCCGACACTCTCAGAAATGGTGAAGGGTCCAATAAAGCGGGGACTCAACTTTCCACGCCTACCAACCTCACCACTCCCTTCATAGA
>JACBKR010000390.1:0-61316 GCA_014218235.1 Colocasia esculenta
GCATGAAGCTCATCCGCACGTTCCCCCGAGAAGCCTTGGGGCACTACTCTCTGCCGCCACCTGGCTAGATCTCGCCAGACCTTCATCAATACATGAAGTTGTTGGCATGATGTAGGAGCCTGCCCCCGAAGAGTAGTCATGATGGAGGTCATCCAGACACACCTCCTCATAGAAATGGCCGGAGATAGGAAGGCTAGAAACTCTATGGAAAGCCCACAAGTCAAAGTAAGTCTCCCCCTCCGTATTACCAAAGTTATTAAATCTCCGATTGAAACTCTCGGCTAAGCCTGCAACAGTCCGGAATGGCAAGGGTAGCTGTAAAGAGCGGCTGTGACCACGTGATGAAGGCCAACCTAACCCATAGCTGATGGTAATGGTGTAAAACCCCCATCAGCCACTCGGTCGCGCCAAAGCGAAAATGGTGAGACGAAACCACAGACCACATGTCGTACCAACTGGTGGCGTCCCCGCTCAAAACCCAGTTGAGGAAGCAGAGTCGATCATAGCCCTCCGGTGCGAAATGAGTGCCAGAGGGTAGCAAGGTATGTCCGAAAAAAGATGCCCTGGTTTTATGCTTCCCAGGACCACCCAAGTAGCCGGCACAACTGGAACCCCCCTGATGGGGTGAGCCGACTCAGAGCCAAATAGCCCCAACTGGTCTGCATCTAGGAACAACACCTAATGGGATAACCAGGGGAAAGTTGGGGTAACTGAAACCACACGTCCCCAGCATGCTGTCCCGGCCTTCCCCATCCGTCGGGGACAAACCTCTAGATAAACGAGAGCAAGTGCTCATTCAGAGGAAAGTGCTAGGGGTAGTCATCTCCCGCAGATAGTAGTACACTCCGTAAAATCTGACAACGGAGTCTAAGTCCACTGTGCCCTTTGACATTGATTGCTCCTCCAAGGGCCCCTGGTGCACACCGTGATGCTCGGTCAAGTCTGGGCAAGCTCTCCTTAGTGATGGCACAAGGAGCAAACAAAGGCATTGGATCGTCCGTGCGCCGGACGATCCCCTCCAGTTGGGGGGATACCCCGCTGCTCTCCCAGTGATGGCTCGATGAACGGGGCATCGTCAACACTGCCAAGCAAAATATTAGCTGTCACAAATAATGACGGTACACAAGGCAAGCAATTGCAAATGCAGAAGAGAAATGCATTTTAAAAAAGCGGCCACGGGATACCTGCCATCGCTTCATCTCTGACAATCCCTGGGGGGCATTTGTAAACCCGAAAAAATATTAGGATTTAACAAAGCCCGGCAATAAATTCGCCCAAAAAGTAAGGAGTTTTGGGAAAACCTCGATCTTCCCCATGTCGAACACCTGAGATAACGGGTTCGAGCTTATATTTTAGTCCGATTTAATTCGGATGACATGTTAAACGCGATTTCGATGAGTCGACGTGGCGAGGTATGTACCTTCTGTCGGGCAGTGTAAACGTCCAAAAGTGCGTCCAAGTGTGCACACGTCGTGCACGTGTCTGGGCAGGCAAAACGGCCTCGACGCTCAAAATGGAAGCAAACGCAAGTGAAACGGCTGCAAACGGATGTCAAACGCGCGTCAACGGGCAGTCAAATGGGCGGAGAAGACCCCGAGGGCCCACCTTTATAGCTGGCTAGGACACCCCCACGGGGTGCATGTGCGTAGAAGCCACCTCTCGCGGGTGGTTCTGGGTGGAACACCCCTGTGGGGTGTCCCAGCGCAAAAACCCCCCCCTGCGGGGGTGCGCGCTGTGCGACACCCCTGTGGGGTGTGTCCCCACTCGGACCCCCCCCCCCCCCCGCAGGGGTGTGCTGCGTGCGCGGCCACCCCCAGCGGGAGTGCGCCCAACGTACGGACACCCCATCGGGTGGTCTGCGAGCCCTACCCATCCGTAGCACCCCCCCAGCGGGGGGGGGGGGGGGGGGGGTCTTCGCGCTTAAGGCCCAAGTGGTTGTTTCCCCTCCCAGCGCCCCCTGTAAACCCCTATAAATATGGGGTAGTGGCCATGAAGAAAGGGGGACATTCTCTGCCCTCATGGAACCCTTTCCTGGCTGGAAGATGGCCCTTGGGATGGGAGATGAACCCCCTCCCCCCCCTTTGGGGGATAGCAACTTGAATTTTTTGAAAAATAAAAATTTAATAATATTAAAAATTTAGTCAATTAGAAAATCCAAGAAAAGAGAATAATTCAAACCCACTAAATGAAAAGAAGTGATGGGCTTTATTAAATGGATCACATAAAAGTTATTGGGCCAAAATAGGGATTTTTAAAAGAGGAATAAATGGAAAATACCCTAAATTCGTATCTTAAAATATTGTCTAAAAAGAAAAGGGCTATAAATCATTAAAATAGATAGTTTGTGTGGTAATTGGATTCCTAACCTAACCCTACCCTAATTGGTTGGCCATGAAATTGCATCCCAACCTAACCCAAATAGGGGGTTGGAAAGCTTGGAAGGTTGAAAGGAATTGGGAATCTCGTAATTAAAGGGTAATTAGAGTCATGTGAGGAAGGGAAACCAAGGGAGCTTAAATACTCCCCAATCTCTCCATGGCCAGCCCTAACTCATTGCTGGGGCTTGCTGGTCGAGGAGAGAAGGCCAAGACGAGGAGAAACTCGTGGAGAAGAGGATTGCACAAGCTTCAACCCTCGTTCTTCAAGTTCTAAACCCTAGCGATCAAATGAGTCAAAGGTAGGCATTCTCACGAGCAAAACTAAATTATTTCTTCTGTAGATGTTCCAATATCAGGAACCAATCCCTCTTGTTTCACTATTTTTATCGAGCCAATTTTTGTTCTATATTTTTGAAGTTTGCAATCACCATGACCCCGAACCTCATGTTTAATTTTATCTCCATGTAACTCGTCCCCATGCCATGAAAATTTAACTGGAGATATTGATGGATGTTAGGCGTCGTTGTCCTAAAAGCCCTAATTTTCATCCATCCTACTTCACGAATTAATTCTTTGAAGCATATTTTAAGATCTTGTACCATGTTCTTCATGAATAAACTTGTTTGAAAGCATGCTGAGATCATGTCCACATTCAAATTCCTATTTAGTGGAAGTACTCTGCATGTCTAGATCTGTTTAAAACTAGTTTCGTGAATTTTCATCGCCTGTGCAATTAGTTATGAATTTTTGAACAACCCTATGTCAAAATAATGAAGGTTGGACCGCAATCCAAGGCCTATCCTTTTCCCGCTCGGACTCAGGCGCAGGACCTGAGAACGCGCCGTCGCATTCTCAGCGCTAATCGTGACAGAGCCATCCATCACGTTCTGAACGCGACAGGCGTTGGCGTTGCGTTCTGGCAACCTGCTCTAACCGACCCGTCGCATTCCTTGCATGACCCTGTCGCATTCTGATCAGACCCGGTCGCGACCCTTGCAGGGGTACGTCGCGATCTGGGGTTTTTGCATGAAAACAAATACTTTGTTATGCTCTATTTTTTGGGTAAGTAATAATGGAATTAAAGAAGAATAATATACAAAACCTTGGTCATACAAGTCATGACCTAAAGGGATTGAGTCAACTAGAGGAGTTCAGGAGAGTGCACCCCTACCCCAAGAGGAGGGTGTTCCCACTCCACCAAACTACACTCTAGAATAACAAAGCTGAAAACTTCAAGAATCTAATCCATGACTACACAATCCGTAGACTATGGAAAATGAATTACAGGCCAAAGTTTTCACCCAATTCCTCCTATGCACCTTGCTGAAAATAGGTAGATTCCTACCCAAATCTTGCGCAGCAGCCATACCAAATGAACCTGAAAGATTAGTAGAAGAAAGCCCAAGCAAAGAATTGCAATGTAAATCATAAATAAATCAAAACATACTAGAACCAGGTAGACTAATAGGCTTTATAATGAACTAATCTAATGAATGGGAAAGTTGAACCTAGTTGGAACCCTTTCTCACAATTAGATAACTTAGCATTCTTCACTTTCATTTCCATGCAACTTTTGATATCAAGAAGGATCTCTAAGAGAAATGAACTTTATCTTTTCTTCTCCCTTCAAAAATTCTATTGCATCTCTCCCTCCATATCCACCAAATCGCAGTTCTGATTGCAACTTTCACCATCATAGCTAAAATGCCACTCTTAGGAAACTCTTGCTGAAGAGCATAATTTCTTGCAATAGAGATGCACGAGGCTTTCTAGATAAGTCATATCTGCTTAAAATCTCTTTCCAAATCAAGCTAGTGTGTGTGCAGCTAAAGTACAAATGGTCAACACTCTCATTATCATTCAAGCATAGAACACATTGATTAACCAAATTCTGCCTTTTTTTGCATGTTGTCAATAGTTGGTAGTTTCTTGTGAAGAGCCTGCCAAGTGCATAAAGAGAACTTCTGAACTGTAGGCCGATCCCATGTCCAGTTATTGAAGTGCCAAGTATCCCCTTTATTCTGAGTTCATTCCAGGCTGAAGAAACATTGAATTTCCCATTATTATGCTTCATATGATTCCATCTTCACCACTATTATTGACAGAAATTGCTGTATAAGGCCACAGAGTGATCATTTCATGAGTTGTAGCAATTGGAAGACACCATTTCCCTTCATGAATGAAGCTTGAGACCTGCAAAATTTTTGGATCTCCTAAATCTTGACTTATCTTATCTCTATACAATTGATAGATGCTTTTCCCATTGACCCAGGGATCATACCACATGCTTGTTCTATTTCACGTAGAAATAACATAAGATACATGCCCAACCAGCCACTTCTAGCTTTCAGAATTCCTTTGATTGCAGCTGAATAGTAAGCCTTGTGTTCAACACACCAAATAGATTTCCTTTCGAAATATTTTTCCTTGATCCAATTATTCCAAATGGTGTTTTTGTCCTGTAGCAAATCCCAAAGAAGTTTGATCATACTGGCTTTATTCCACTCTTGGAGATTCTTTAAGTTTATCTGCCTTCATCCTTGGTTTACAAATAGTTGACCACTTAACCATGTGAAGAGCATTACTTTCTTGGGTGCCATTCCAAAAGAATTTGTTGAGTATAGTATCCACTTCATGAATGAGACCCACGGGTAGAATGAAAGCATTGGACCAATATAAAGCATATGATTGAAGCACAGAACAGATCAATTCAAGTCTTCCAGCTTTTGAAAGAAGTTGGCATTTCCATGAACTCAGCCTCTTTCTAATCTTTTCAACATGGGCTGACAATGATTCTTATTAATGCCATTTGAAAAAAGAGGTAGACCCAAGTAATGAACAGGGAGATTACCTTCAGAAACACCAAGAATATTAGAGATATGATCTTTGTCTTTGATTGTTGCCCCCCCATAGACCTTACTCTTTTGAAGATTTAGAGTAAGACCTAAACTTCTGCCAAAAAGTATTTAAAATTTCTACCAGCTTGCACCCAGAATTGTGATCATTTTGAATAAATCAGCAAATCATCAGCAAAAATGATATGAGAAACATTACAATTCCCAGTAGTAGGAACTTTAAGACTACCATCCAAAATTGCCTTCTCAAGCATACAAGTCAACCCCTCCATTGCAACGGTGAATAGATAGGGAGAAAGTGGGTCTCCTTGCTTTATCCCATTACCACTCCCAAAGAATCCAATGGGAGAACCATTGAATAACATAGAGAATTTTGGAGTTTCCAAATACTTCTGATCCATTCAATCCATTTTGATGGAAAAAGCATTTTCCCCATCATTTCATAAATGAAAGCCCTATTGACAGAATCAAAAGCTTTTCTCAGATCAGCTTTAAAATAAATCCTTTTTCCTGTAGATTTGGAATGTATATCTTTAACAATATCATTATCAAGGAGCACATTTAGGTGGATACCTCTACCTTTGATGAGGCGGATTGATTGGAGCTTATAACTGTATCCATAACTTTCTGCATTCTATTAGCAATCACTTTAGAAATGATTTTGTAAATAAGGTTACACAATGAGATAGGCCTATAATTCTCCAGACAATCTGCACCAGCTGACTTGGGTATGAGAGAGATGAAGGTACAATTCATTTGTTTGTGCATCCTTCCAGTAGTAAAGAAATTTTGACATGCATTTATTACATCCCTTCCAACAATGTTCCAAGTACTTGAAAGAATTCAGCAGTAAATCCATCTGGCCCCGGGGTTTTGTTTTTGGGTGAGCTGAAAATAATAGATCTGATTTCTTCTTCAGTGATTGCCTGGCTGAGAATCGCCACATCTTCTTGTCTTAGTTTACTCTGGAACTCAATTTCAGGCTGTTCATTAATCTACATCTGATTAAGAAGGGACCTATAGAACTCCATAGTATGTCTTTAACTTATCATATCATGAATCAGATTACCATTTCCTCTTTGTACTTGCGAATAGTGTTCCTGGCTTTTCTTGCATCAATAGAAGCATAAACAACTGTGTGTTAAGAGTCCCAAGAGTGAGCCAATTTTCTCTTGATTTCTGTCTTATAAGTTTTCCTCAATAGCTAATGCTTTGACATATTTTTTTCCCTTGCTTCATTTTCCTTATGATTACTCCATCATCTGAGGATTGTTGAGAGTTCTTTTTTAGCATTGATCAGATCACTTTTGCAGCTGGTAACTTCATCATGAACATTTCCAAAACATTTCTATTCCAATCCTTCAAAGCTTCCTTACAAGCTTTAGCTTTTGGGTAAGGATAAAAGGAGCAGTTCCATGAACATGAGTATTCCATGCAGCTTCAATTACTTCAAGGAATTTGGATGAGTGCTCCACATGCTGAATATCTGAAAGGCTTTTTCCCCTTTGGAGTAACATTTTCAGAACATATTGTTAAAAGAGAATGATCAGAGAGACATTGAACACCATATTCAAGCAGACACTCCGGACAAAGTTTAAACCAATCCTTGTTAATCAAACATCTATCAAGTCTAGCCATGATTTTCTGCTAGAATTCCCTCTATTACTCCATGACAGCCAATCACCCACTGATTTCATATCAAAAAGTTCACTAGAGAAGATGCAATCATTAAAATCAGCTAACATAGAAACTGATAATTCTCTTCCTCCCACTTTTTCATGTGGATATCTCACTATATTGAAGTCCCCCACAACCATCCAAGGAGACTGAGAGCCTCTACCAGTAGCAAAGGAGCAAATATCTCTCCATAATTCATTCCTCTCTGAGTACAATTTGATGCATAATGGCAGATAAGTAGAAAAGAATGCTATTCCTTTTATCCCTTCCCTCCCCATGAATACATTGAGACATAGAATGAATGCTATTAATCTCAATAAGAGTTTCCACAAGATCCAGACTCGACCATTAACTAAATTAGAATCATTAGTAATGAAATCAGCTTCAGGCCAAATTAGTCTTTTCCCAGAGCTAGTATGACAAGATTTAATCTTAGTTTCTCTACTAAAATTGTAATGTCACAAGCAGTGGACTTGATTAATCTATTAATCTCTCTACACTTAGCAGGTTTATTAATCCCCCGAACATTCCATGAAATGATCTTCATAATAACCAAGCAGATGGGACAGATACACAATTAGAATTAATGGTTTCTAATAGAGCTACTATCCTTTTTCTTATCCTTCCCTCTTGCAATCTCTCTCCAATCATATCTTTTCCTTTTCCCATTTTAAATTTTTTCTTATCTACCTCATCCCCCGCTACAAGTTTTTTGAATTTCAAATTACCTTGATGGGAGGCGGAAGCTGAAGATGTTTGAAGCTGCTGAACTCCTTGGGGATGTGCGCCATCTGATGGAGTCCTCCATGCGTTGGACTCCTTGATGGGAAGATGCATGCGCGGCTAGAAGCTGTTGGACTCCTTGAGATGCGCACCTTGATGGGAGGTGGTAGCTGATGTACACCATCCGATGAGAAGTCCTCCAACGCTGGACTCCAAGAAGAGAAGATGCATGTGCGGCTTCAGAAGAAGAGACCATCTGAGTATGGTCTCTTTGAATTGACCTGTGTTTGCTCCTGGCTTGAGAGAGTCCATCTGAGATGGAACTCCTTTGACAGATCCGGTTTTCTCTCCTTGAGTCTGGGGAGAATCTAGCATAGAAGCAACAACTCCCTTCTGATAGATGTCCGCAAATACATGTTTTGGATTACTAGAGACTTGCGGAATCCCAGTAGCTAAAGACTCTGAGGCATATTGTGGGCTCATTCCCCACTTTGCACAAAACCTGAAAGAATTCCCATGGTCACCGGCGCTGTAGCTTTCAAGGATGATGCTTTGCTCTGAAAACCTTTTCAACTTTTTGCATGAGGCGAAGGACAACAAGCACCATCCCCATGACCAAAAGATGACATGCTGAACATGGATGTGACACCATTGGAAGGAAATACGAATTCTCTTAATAGCTCCATCCAAATCTTTGTAATGCACAAACTCTGGCAAGTCTACATCGGAACTGATTTCAACACAAGCTCGTGCATATGACAAACACTTCATCTCAGCATCATGTTGTCAAGGTAAAGAGGCTGACCAAGAGTACTCGCTAGTTTGGCAATGAACTCCTTAGACCAGAGATGCAAAGGCAGTCCATGAAAAGCAACCCAGAGGGGTATACTTTTAAGACTGTCAAGCTCCATGCGCACATCAGAGTCCATTTCTGTAGAATCATAGGGTGACCTTTAATACTCCAGAACCCTCTCTAAAACTCGATTCATATCTTCCTCCAGATCAAACTTACAAATGAAGAACCCATTCTCCAAAACATGCAATTCAAAAGCAGAATTTCCCCATCGAGATCTAATGAAAGCATGCAATGGTAATAAGTCGTTCTTAACCCAATAACATACCCTACCAATGATCTAGACCAGGATGGAATGAGATCTTGCGAAGTCTTCAACTTCGTACACAGCAACCTTGATTCCATTGTTTACATCCGGTGGATAAAAGGGAGCACCAAAGTCACATTTGTGCAGAGGACTTGAAGAGAGAACTCCAAGCCACTGGTCCGGAGCTCTTGAAGATGACCTACCTCTTCCTCTTGAACGCGAATGCCCCCTTGAATCCACATGAGAAGGATCACTCTGGAGGATGAGGACGAAGCACCCGAAGTTATGGTATAACTTCTACAGTGTTTATATCCCTTGTTAACAGTCATACACGCAGTAAATACACCTGTTATGAAATGAATGTACATTGAATGATTTAAATACATGCACATGACCTCTTTCTATCTATGATTTCTTTTACACATGCACACACTTGACCCAATATGGCATAACTTGGCATGAAAATTTCTCATAATACATCTGGTAAATTATTTCAATTATATATTAGATTGCCCTATTTTAAATGTACGTGTCTTTATTTCTCACGATGCTTTGGGAATACCGTTATTGACGCTCCACTATTCCAGAATTCCTCTAGAATGTCAGGCACTTGTTTCTATATACACATTTTCTCTTGACTTGGACAAACTCTCCGTCGGATATTCCTTCTGCGGGACTAGTGAATCCTTGTTCAAGGCCTCCGTAAGACTCCTCTGTCCATGGATTCCCACATGGCCGACGAGCTGGTTGTACCCTAACACCTATGTTACCCTCTAGGGATCAGTAAGTCCAAACGGCCTTAGATGCTCTCTCTCTTATCTTGATCACGTTGGATCTCTAGACTTGTGCATAACATGGCCAGTGGAAGGGTAGTGAATTCCACCTAACTGCCAACACTAATTGCGCCTGTTGTGCAACTGTTACTATCGCTCGTTTACTCGTGATTTACGTGCAATGACCTGTAGTTCTCATCTGTACTCGACTCACTCATCTATTCACACTCTCTCTACTATCTCGTCTATTCATCTAGTACTCTCATCTATTTTCTTGGTACTCTCTATTGGCCATTGACTGATTGTCTAAAGATAAACAATATAACCAATGCCTGGCAATATATAAAGGGCCCGTTTGGTCCTGGGATGTGGCGCCCAAAAGTGCTATTTGCTCGTTGGAGTTAAATGACTAGAGTGTTTGGCATTACACTCGAGTGCTATCTATCTCGACTATCTAAATGACAATCAAAAGTGCTATACTATACTAGTTGTGCTATTGACATACTTTGTGCTATTTGTGCTATGGCCATCTTTCTATTGTGCTATACTCGGCGCTTGTGCTATATTGAAACCTTGTGCTATTTCAATCACATGCTATCGTGCTATCTCTTACATTACTTGACTCTTCCTCTATCATTAGTTATTCTGTATTTTTAATACATTAATCATTTAAAGCATGCTTGATCCTGAGATTTAAGTCCTACTGGGCGTTATCGCTCACCCTGCGTTATTGGTTATGTGTTCTCAGTGAGACCGAGGAAGATGTTTACACTCAAGAGGATGGAATGATCAAGAGTGAAGTCAAGAGTACCATAACGTCTTAGTATTATGTTAGAGTTGAAGTTTAGTCTTTTGCTTTACTCAATGTAATTGGGCCCTATAGAATGACTCTGATATTAGTGGTTGTAACTAGACATTTGAAAAGTTATTAATGAGATGTATTTACTTTAACATTTATTCTTGTCCAATAGTTAGATGTCTAGTACTCACTCTGTACCCTTTTACTTGCAACTGCCTTGCGTTCCGATATTCACGTCGGGGCGTGACAGTTTTGTGGTATCAGAGCCTAGGTTATTCTTAAGTATAGGATGATCTAGGTTTACCAGCCTCGACTAGAGTCAGTTGCCCTACCTATGTGAGATGTGGTTAGAACTATGGTTACCTAGCTAAAATGAACTCACACACGCACAAATTAAACTCCACATTAATATCCTAACAACAAATTATTTTGTAGGAACTTAAGTAACTAAGATGACTACAGAACGTGCTCAGATGAGGGGCATGCAACAAACTATCCAGAACTTACTCGTGCGCTTTTGCAAGCGGCACAAGGTGGAGGAAACCGTGGCGGTGCAGGCGAGCTACATCGTAACTTTAGGAGCTTGAACCCACCTAGGTTCAGTGTTCCACAAATCCGATGAGGCCGAGCACTGGCTAAAGGATACGAAAGAATTTTCCGTGTTATGCAATGTGCAGCAGGGGATAAGTTGCTACTAGCTACTTTCCAATTAGAAAAGGATGCCCGCGCTTGGTGGGAGTCGGTAGAAGTGACCAGAGGTAATGGTCAATTACTTGGGCAAATTCAAGGAAGCCTTTAACTACAAGTATTTCTCGGAGCATGTCCAAGAGAAGAAGGCTGCGGAATTTGCTGCTCTTAAACTGAGGAGCTTGATTGTGGCCGAGTATGAAGCCCGTTTTCAAGACTGGCACGTTATGCTGAACACTTGGTGAACTTGAGAGATGAAGGCTAAGCGTTTTCTCAATCGCCTTAGGCCACAATACATCACTCAACTGGCCCCTCTCGACATCCAGACCTATGTCGAGATGGTAAAGAAAGCTCAACTACTAGAAGATGCTACGGACTTCACTGACCATATCAAGGGAAGTTCGTGAAGAAGGAAATGACATCTGGTCCATCATCTGTTAAGCCGACCAACGGAAAGAAGCATCCCTTCACATCACGGAGGGACCCAGTCAACATCACGGAGGGACCCAGCCATGAAAGGAAACCCAAAGCTATTGTCCCCAACACTCTAGTGAAAAGCAACTGCAAGCACTGTGATAAGCCAGGTCACACAACAGATGAATGCTGGAGGAAAGTCGGCGCATGTCTGTGGTGTGGAAGCCACGAGCACCGCATCCCCAGTGCCCGCTACTGAAGGAAAATGAATGGCGCCCTAATGTGCCTAAGAAACAGGGCAAACTACAAGCACTGCATGATGAAGAGCTCACTGAGAAGGTGGTGTAGTAGAAGGTACCTTACAATTTTTCTCCTTATCAACATTGTTTCATTCGATACTGGAGCAACTCATTCATTCATATCTCAAACTTTGCTGATACTCTGAATACTAAGCCTATGTCCATGGGATGTGAGTTCTCTGTCACAACACCACTAGGAGAAAAGAAGAAATTGAACAAATACTTTCCATCTTTCGATGTAATGATCGGAGAGCATAACCTAAAGGCCGACCTGGTGTGTATGCTTATGGAAGGCTATGATGTGATTTTGGGAGCCGACTGGTTGTCCACTTATGGGGCAAGTGTCGACTGTAAGAAAGGGAAAGTTACATTTAGTGATTTTCCTACGTTGTCATTCACGGGGATTAGACATAAGAGATGGATGTCTCTAGCTCTGTCATAAAGGCCCACAACATGATAAGAAAGGTTGTTTCGCTTTCTTTGCAGCCATGATAGTTGAAAAGAAGGAGTCTAAGATAGAAGACATCCACATAGTATAGGATTACCCAGATGTGTTCCTAAAGACCTGCAGGGATTCCCCCGGAACGTGATGTCAACTTCGCCTTTAAGTTGATCCCTAGAGCTGCCCCAGTATCGCATCAACCGTACTGGATGTCACCTGCCGAGCTAAAGGAATTGAAGGCACAACTGATGGAGCTATTAGAGAAGGGTTCATCAGGCCAAGTACTTCCCCATGGGGAGCACCTATGATGTTCGTTAAGAATAAAGATGGATCAATGAGACTATGCATCGACTATCATCACTCAATTAACTAACCATCAAGAATAAGTACCCATTACCTCGGGTCGATGAACTTTTCGACAAATATTTGGAGAGCTCAATATTTCTCCAAGATCAACCTTCGATCTTGCTATCACCAAATGAGGATCAAGATGACGATATCTTCAAAAAGGCTATTAGGAGCAGGTATAGACACTATGAATTCGTTGTTATGCCTTTTGGTCTAACCATGCTCCTGCAGCCTTTATGCAATTGATGAATAGCATATATCGGCCATACCTTGACATGTTCATGGTCGTCTTCATCGACGATATCCTTATATATTCAAAGACCAAAGATGAACATGAAGAACATCTGAAGGTAGCACTACAAGTCTTGCGAGACAACAAACTGTACGCAAAGCTGAGCAAGTGCGAATTCTGGCTCGAAGAAGTGTCCTTCTTGGGCCATGTCATCTCAAAGGACGGCATCTCCATTGATCCCTCCAAAGTCGAAGTTGTACTCAATTGGGAGAGACCAACCAACGTCACAGAAATCAAAAGCTTTTTAGGACTGGCTGGCTACTACAGGCGGTTCATAAAGGACTTCTCAAAGATTGCCATTCCTCTTACATGTCTAACATGAAAAGAGAATCCCTACTCCTGGAGTAAAGAGTGTGAGAAGGGTTTTCAAACTCTAAAAGACTGTCTTACCTCAGCACCTGTTCTCGCTCTACCAATAGAGGGAGAAGGTTTCTCTATCTATACCGATGCCTCAGGATTTGGGCTAGGTGTGTACTGATGCAAAAGGAGAAAGTCATCACCTACTCTTCCCGACAACTGAAGACGCACGAAGTCAACTACCTGTGCATGATCTAGAGTTGGCTGCTGTGGTCTTCGCCATTAAGATTTAGAGACATTATTTATATGGTGAGCAATTCACGGTCTACTCGGACCAAGAGCTTAAAGTATTTATTCTTTCAAAAGGAACTTAACATGAGACAGAGAAGATGGCTGAATACCTAAAGATTTGACTTCAACATCCAGTACCATCCAGGCAAGGGAAATGTCGTGACTGATGCTCTTAGTAGAAAGCTGAAGGCATCTGTTCGAGTCTAGTTCTTGGAGAGATGCAACTACTAGAACAATTCGCAAGGCTAGACTTGAATATTGAAAATAGGATGCGTCTTGGTTGCCAATATCAAAATTCAATCTGACAAGCTAGGAGAGATCAAAGCTCAACAAGACAATGATCCATTCTTGGTTTGCATCAAGGAAACCCTAGCCGAAAGACCTGACTTTGCTATGACCGAGGAGGGAAGGCTTGTATTTCAAGGGAGGACATGCGTCCTCGACAATGAAGAACTGAAGAGGAAATTAATGGATGAAGCTCACAAGACGAAGTACACCATTCATCCTGGAGGTACGAAAATGTATCAAGACTGAAAGAATGTTTTGGTGGCCGAATATGAAGAGAGAGGTAGTCGAGCATGCTGCTCATTGCCTTACTGCCAAGGTAAAGGCCGAACACATGCGCCCTGCTGGCGTGCTTAGACCACTAGATATCCTGGAGTGGAAATGGGAAAGCATTGGCAGGGACTTCATCATGGTTTACCCAAGACTCGTGGTAGACTCGACGCCATTTGGGTCATTGTCGACTGATTACCAAATCCGCTCACTTCCTCCCTATAAAGAGTAAGTGGTCGGTAGAGTACTAGCTGCCTTATATGTCAAGGAGAAAGTGAGATTGCACGGAGTTCCATCATCTATATTTCGGATCATATCCGAGATTTAAGTCTCACTTCTAGAAAGATTGCAAAGTGCACTGGGTACTAAGCTCAACTTTAGTACCGCTTCTTCACCCACAAACTGATGGGCAGACTGAGAGAACCAACCAAACTTTGAAGACATGTTGAGAGCCTATACCATAGACTTCCAAGGTTATTGCAATGAGCACCTATCTCTAATAGAGTTCGCCTATAACAACAATTACCAGGCGATATTAAGATGGCACCGTTCAAAGCACTATATGCAGAAACTGTAGATCTCCTGCATGCTAGAATGAGGTGGAGAACAACAATGGCTAGGCCCAAACATGGTGCAAATACAACGAAGGAATTTCAGTATTAGAGACCGAATCAAGATTGCTAGGTCCAGACAGAAGAGCTATGCTGACAAGAGAAGGCGAGATTTAGAATTTCAAGTTGGTGATCATGTACTCTTAAAGGTGTCACCTACTCGTGGCATCCAAAGATTTGTGTAAAAGAGAAGCTCAGTCCTAGATTCATCGGTTCTTTTGAAGTGCTCGAAAGGGTCAGTGAGGTTGCATACCGATGGCGTTGCCACCAAACTTGGCATGCGCACACAATGTGTTCCATGTCTCCATGCTTAGGAAATATGTATATGATCCTACGCATATCATTCGCCATGAGAGTTGGTGCTGAACAAGAACATGACCTATGAAGAGAAGCCATCAAGATACTGGAATGGAAGATGCAGCTACTCAGGAACAATCCTATCATGTGGTCAAAGTATTGTGGAATAACAGTGGAGTGGAAGAAGCCACATGCGAACTTGAAGGATCATCAGGCGAAAATTACCCCGATCTTTCGGTAAGACACCCTCTCTATTATGTCATATGAATTTGGGGACCAAATTCTTTTAAGAGGGGAGGATGTAGCAACCTAAATTTTGAAAAATAAAAATTTAATAATATAAAAATTTAGTCAATTGGCAAATCAAAGAACAGAGAATTAATTTAAAACCACTAAATGAAAAGAAGTGATGGGCTTTTTAATGGATCACATAAAAGTTATTGGGCCAAAATAGAGATTTTTAAAAGAGGAATAAATGGAAAATATCCTAAATTCGCATCTTAAAATATTGCCTAAAAAGAAAAGGGCTAATAAATCATTAAAATAGATAGTTTGTGGGAATTAGATGCCTAACCCTACCCTAATTGGTTGGCCACGAAATTGCATCCCAACCTAACTCAAATAGGGGGTGGAAAGCTTGGAAGGTTGAAGGAATTAGGAAATCTCGTAATTAAAGGGTAATTAGAGTCATGTTAGGAAAGGGAAACCAAGGGAGCTTAAATACTCCCCAATCTCTCCATGGCCGGCCCTAACTCGTGTGAGGGGCTTGCTGGTCGAGGAGAGAAGGCCAAGAAGAGAGAAAACTCGTGGAGAAGAGGATTGCTCAAGCTTCAAACCCTTGTTCATCAAGTTCTAAACCTAGGAGATCAAACGAGTCAAAGGTAGGCATTCTCACGAGCAATACTAAATTAATTTCGTCTGTAGATTGTTCCAAACATCAGGAACCAAAGCCCTCTTGTTTCACTATTTTTCATCGAGCCAATCTTTTGTTCTATATTTTTAATGTTTTGCAATCACCATGACCCCGAACCATCATGTTTAATTTATATCTCCATGTATACTCGTCCCCATGCCATGAAAATATAACTGGAGATACTGATGGATGTTAGGCATTATTTGTCCCTGAAAGCCCTAATTTTCATCCATCCTACTTCACGAATTAATATTTATCTCAACTGTACACTGTACCATGTCTTCGTGAATAAACTTATTTGAAGCATGCCGAGATCATGTCCACTTTCACTTCTATTTACTAGAAGTACTCGCATGTCTAGATCCGTTTAAAACTAGTTTCATGAATTTTCATCGCCTGTGCAATTAGTTATGAATTTGTGAACAACTCTATGTCAAAACAAGGAAGGTTTGGACCGCAATCCAAGGCCTGTCCTTTTCCCGCTCGGACTCAGGTGCAGGACCTGAGAACGCGACGGGCCCGATAGGTCACGTTCTCAAGGGCTGATCGCGACAGAGCCACTGTCACGTTCTGAACGTGACAGGTGCTGGCGTCGCGTTCTGGAAGCATGCTCTGACCGACCGTCGTGTGTTCCATGCATGACCCTGTCGCGTTTTGATCAACCCTGTCGCGACCCTTACAGGGGTACGTTGCGATCTGGGGTTTTACATGAAAACCCATGCTTTGTTATGCTCTAACTTTCTACAGTGTTTATATCCCTTGTTAACAGTCATACATGCAATAATTACACTTGTTATGAAATGAATGGACATTGAATGATTTAAAATTCATGCACATGACCTCTTTCTATCTATGATTTCTTTTACACATGCACACACTTGAACCATCCAATATGATGAACTTGGCATGAAAATCTCTCATAATACATTGGTAAATTATTCAATTATATAATTAGATTGCCCTATTTTAAATGGACGTGTCTTCATTTCTCGCGATGCTTTGGGATACTGTACCAACGCTCCACTATCTAGAATTCTCTAGAACGCCAGGCACTTGTTTAATATACACACTTTCTCTTGACTTGGACGAACCCTCCGTCGGATATTCTTCTACCGGACTAGTGAATCCTTGTTCAAGGCCTCTGTAAGACTCCTCTGTCCATGGGATTCCACATGGTCGAAGAGCTGGTTGTACCCTAACACCTATGTTCCCTCTAGGGATTAGTAAGTCCAAACGGCCTGTATGCTCTCTCTCTTATCTTGAATCACACCGGACCTCTGGACTTGTGCATAACATGGCCAGTGGAAGGGTAGTGAATTCCACCTGACTGTCAACACTAGGTGGCGTGTTGTGTAACTAGTTAATACGTTCGTTTACTCGACGTTTTACGTGCAATGACCTGTCCTTCTCATCTATACTCGACTCGCTCATCTATTCACACTCTCTCTACTATTCGTGTATTCATCTAGTACTCTCATCTATTTCTTGGTACTCTCTATGGCCATGACTGATTGTCTAAAGATAAAATATAATAATGCCTGGCATATATAAAGGGCCCGGTCTGGTCCTGGGATGTGTGCCCAAAAGTGCTATTTGCCGCAGGAGTTAAATGACTAGAGTGTTAGCATTACACTCGAGGTGCTATCTATCTCAAACTGTTAAATGACAACCAAAAGTGCTATACTATACTCGTTGTGCTATTGATATCTTTGTGCTATTTGTGGCTATGGCCATCTTGCTATTTGTGCTATACTCGGCGCTTGTGTATATTTGGACCTTGTGCTATTTCATCACATGCAATCGTGCTATCTCTTACATTACTTGACTATCCTCTATCATAGTTATTCTATTTTTAAATATTAATCATTTAAAGCATGCTTGATCCTGAGATTTAAGTCCTACTGGGCGTTATCGCTCACCCTGCGTTATTGGTTATGTGTTCTCAAGTGAGAACGAGGAAGATGCTTACACTCAGAGGACGGGAATGATCAAGAGTGAAGTCAAGAGTACCATAGCATCTTAGTATGATGTTAGAGTTGAAGTTTAGTCTTTTGCTTTACTCAATGTAATTGGGCCCTATAGAATGACTCTGATATTAGTGGTTGTAACTAGACATGTGAAAAGTTATTAATGAGTGTATTTGCTTTAATATTTATTCTTGTCGATGGTAGATGTCTAGTACTCGCTCTGTACCCGTTTACTTGCAACTGCTCGGTTCGATATTCTGCGTCGAGGCGTGACAGTGGAGATGTTTGTTCTTCATATGAAGACCCCCATGTGGGCCAAGTTTGTGTAAAATTACACAAAGCCCCGTGAGGAGATAATTTTTTGTATAGGTATAAAGTGCACATATGCCCCTGTTGTTCTAAAAAATTGTAGGAATACCCTTGCAGCCCCGAAAAGTTGCGAAAATATCATACTGTTTGGAGAATTGCAAAAATACCTCTACTGCTTAGAAAATTGTAGATACGTCCTGCTGTCCTAGAAGATTACAGGAATACCCCTGTTGTCTAAAAATTGCGGATATGTACCTATGGCAGGGAAAATGGCAAAGATAGCTTGACGGTTTTGTGCCTTTTGTCTAACCCAGTGGAGCGGAACCCATGCCACTTCTATGAAGCAGCGTGCGCTCTCCTGGGTGTGACTTAAAGCCGACCACATTGAGAATTCTCAGAAAATGCCAACAAATGGCAGAGAAGTCCAAGCAAACCAATAAATGGCAGGAGTATCCAGAAAAGTCAATCAATGATGGAAATACCCGGAACCACTCGAAAAAGTCAAGAAATGACCGAGAGGCCTGGCTCATGCCGTTTGCACGGCCCGGTGGAGCAGGACCCACGCCTTTTTATGAAACGACGTGCGCTCTCCTGCCCCGGCTTACGGTAGGCCTTCCAAGTCTTGGGATTGTCAAATAATGGCAGAACCCTTGTAAATGTCGAGATATGGTTGAAAGCCCCGAGAGCTCAAGATACGACTGAAAATCCCCGAGAGGTCAAGAATGACGGAAAAGCCCTGTGAATAGCCTTGGGGTTTACTAACTTCGAACACCTGAGATAAACGGGTTCGAACGAAATAATGAAACAAACACCCCTCCAAACCCCTATAAATATAAGGTAGGGCCATGAGGAAAAAGGACTGAAAACTTGAACTCTTCAAGAAGACTTTTGGGAGTGACTTTTGGGGAGAAGGCCCTACAAGGGTTTGTGCTTAAGGGGGAAAATACCTCTTAGGCTCCCGTCGTTCGCACAGCGCGTGCTTTGTGTCCTCGTGCTCCATCCGTGCTTCGTGATGTGGGAAGAAGACGACACTGCAGGTCCATATAAAGACTTGGAATTTTATAATTAATCCTTCCGTGTTTTAAAATAACACGTATATGAAGGCACATTTATGTAAACGCCCAATGGAGGCACATACACCCCATCGAGGATGTATATACAATGTCATAAATAAAAAAATATATTTGAGGATATTTATGGAATTTTAATTGTCATCTAATTCCCTAATTTAGGCAAAGGTCTTTTAACAAACATATCGTATCAAAGATATTTGGGTTTTTACCCGATGTAAATGAAACACTGACTCCGGTCGGTGGGGAATGGTCCAGTACATGACAACCCTAATCGCCTGATAAATGGACGCGTGCGTAATAAAAATATAAAATACTCGAGGGCTCAGGTTTATACCCAATGCACCTCATAAATATAAATTTTTGTCAGTTTATTTTAAACAGTCTGGCACACCCATGCATAAGACATACATGCATCACACGTATTTCCCACATAAACGGATAAATACCACGTGTATGTCGAGAAACGAAAGAAATCTATTTTTTGCGTTCCACAGTGGCTTCATAAGAGCACAAGAATTGTATAAGATTCCTCCTTGTGAAGTGACAAGACGATACCCGCACCAGTAGTGAGGCTGACAGATCTGTCTGTAAAATGGAGTGCTCGAGAAGCTCTATCAAAATATAACTCCCAAGAAGGTATGTCGATTGTGATGACCTCTTCGGATTTGAAATTTTTTTTTATTTTGATTCTCCTTCTCATTTGCGAGGGAGAGAGATTCTTCTTTTGGAAGCTCAATAGACAAGGGTGAATCCTCTGACACTAGATGTGCAGCCAAGAATTCAGCAAGCCTTGTCCTTTGATTGCCCTTTGTGGGATGTAGGTGATGTCGAATTGCATGAGTAGTACGGCCCATTTCCAAGTCTTCCTGACATACGGGTTGCCTTAGCAGATATTTGAGAGGATCATACTTGGAGATGAGTTTTACTTCGTGAGCCAGTAGGTAATGCCTTAATTTCTTGACGGAGAATACCAGTTCTAGGCAAACTTTCTCCATTAGGGCATATCGGAGTTTTGGACCAATCAGCTTTCTGCAGAGATAGTACAGAGGCTGCTCCTTGCCTTCTTCATTTGTTTGTGCCAATAGGCTGCCCAAAGAGGCGTCCATGGCTGCAATATAGAGTATGAGAAGTTTTCCACCGATTGGTGCTCCCAATACTGGTGGACTGAGGATATATTTCTTTATTTGTTCAAAGGCATCTTGGCATTCTTCGTCCCAGACAAAAGGAGCATTCTTCTTCATTAATTTGCTGACGAGCGCATTTCTTGAGAGGTTGGAGATGAATTGCCTGATATAGGCCAACTTTCCTTGGAACCTTAACTCGGTTAGATTTTGGGAGGCGGCAGCTGCTGGATCACCTTGATTCTATCGAGGTCTATTTCTAGTCCCCGATATTTGACGACGAAACCTAGAAATTTGCCGCTTGAATCCTCGAAGGCACACTTTATAGGATTCATCTTCAGTTTGTATTGACAAAGTCTTTCAAAGACACGGTGGAGATCAGATAGATGATCTTCCCATTTCTTAGTTTTTGATGACTATGTCATCCACATAGCATTCGACCACATCATGGAGCATTTCATCAATATTTTGGTCGTTGCTCTTTGATATGTGGCTCCTGCATTCTTCAATCCAAGGACATTCTTTTGTAGTTGAAGACTCCTTTGGGTGATCTGAAGGCAGTATGATCTTCGTCTTTGATTGCCATGCGGATCTAGACCTGAAGACCCATCCATAAAGGATAAGGCTTCATGACCGGTAGTCATGTCCACTATGGTTTCCTTAATTGGAACCGAGAAATCATCTTTGGGACATGCCTTATTCAAATCCCTGTAATCAATATAGATCCAGACTTGGCCATTCCTTTTCTTTACTGGAACAATGTTGGCGAGCAAAATTGGATATATGCATGGCTCGATGAAGTCTACCTTAGAGAGTTTGTCAACTTCAACATTTACTTTAAGCTCTAGCTCATGCCGCATGCGCCTTTGAGGCTATTTGACAAGCTTGGTTGTATGGAGTATAGATATTCATGCTCGACGACTGATGGCTCCAGCCCAGGCATTTCTTTGTAATTCAAGCAAAGCAATCTTGGAATTCCAACAGGAGGATTTTGTGAGATTGCCTTTCTTGTTCTTTGAGAGGGCGCTGATGAAGATCGGTCGAGGGTTTTCTTGATCCTCGAGATTGAGTTCAGTCAATTCATCAACTGTGGGTTGTCGCCATCTTCAAATTCCTGAGGAGCTAGTTGCAGATCCACGAAGTCTTTTTCATCGTCAGGTCGGCAACGTAGACCTCATGGTGATTTTATCTTCAGGATTATTGGTGAAGCTTGTTTGCTAGATTCTTCTGAAAACTCTTCATTTAATGGATCTCTTTTGGGAGAGGTGGCGTCTTCTTTAGAGTTGGAGCTGGAAGACCCTTGGCTACTTTTTGATTGCAGGTCTCCAACGATAGCCCAATAGTATTGACTGTGAAGAAGGTCTTGGTGTCATAACCTAGCCCTCTTGTGCCTTTCTTGGAGAAGGAGGTTGTCCTCGCACTTGGGGAGGTTCCCATAATTGATTGAAGAAATCCCGTTGGGACACATTTCCATCTGAGGGATATTTTGCTTCTTGCACAGTTCTTTGATATTTTGTGGCATGTCAGCCATATCTTGTATAGGCTCAAGGTAATTTTTGGGTTTATTTTCCCACTCAAACATCCTCTAGAGATGCCTGAGGTGTTGACTCCCCCTTGTAAAAGACAATCGGCTTCACTGCCTTTCCGGCATTTTTCTTCTCTTCTTTTCTTTGATAAGTAACGGCGAACATTTTCAATCATTCAATGATTTAATCTTGCTTGGGAAAAGAGATCTGCATGCAGTTAGGAGGCAGAGGAATGCCTTTGTTGATGGCCTGACTTAAATGATCAGCCTCATAATTGATGCTTCACCTTTCTGGCGAGTTGACTTGCTTTGGGAATTTTTCTTATGGAGCTTGGCAAGACCTTTGTTGATTACAAAAAGCTCGCCAGTCTCACTATCTTCATCTATGCAACCAGTTTGTTTACCCATATCTTTTGCTCGGGTAACGGGTTGAAAGATTGGTCCTCCAAGATACAACAAGGCATCAGTCAAATTGCATTTATCTTCCCGAAAGGGGGCTTAGTCAGCAAAGACCGTATGTTGCTTTCCTTCTTTTGCATGTTTGATGCATTGATGGAGTGTTGATGGGATGACCTAATTTTCATGTAGCCAAGGTCTTCTGAGCAATACCCTATATGTTGTGTCAGCATCGATGATATAGAATGTCACCTTGGTGATGAAGTCGCCCAGAGTTAGGTCCATAGTGACTCTTCCCATGGCTTCTTCAGAATTTTGATTGAACCCTATGATCCTTACATCCCTTACTTCTTGCATGTAAGGCATGAGATGTAAAGATTCAAAAGTTTTGTAGGGTATTAAATTAATGGATGCCCCTGGATCAACCAAAATCCGATTTAACTCGTTGCCGTTAATCCGCCTTTCATATATAGGGGATGATTGTGGCATGGAGAAGATAACAGCGTATCTCTATCTGTGAAGGTGACATTTGCTGCCAATACTTCATACGCTTGCGCCTGGAGATTAGCCATATAAGCTTCATAAGTTTTTTGGTTCTTGGAGTATTTTAACAAGAGTTTCTCTCAAGTCTTTACTCCAAGCATAGCCTCCCAGACAGTGATAATGACAGGAGTGACTTTAATTGTTGAAGAATTTTATCGTCAGCCTCGCACGTGCCTGGTCCAATAGGGAAGATCCCCTAATTAGGATTCAGACAGCTCCTTTGGCTTGACGAGCTCCTTTCGAAAGAGGGAACTTGATGACTTTTCACTATGAGGGAGAGGAGCGTTGTCCGACTCATTAGATGAAGTACACAGACTTTGGTCTCCGTCTTTTGGCTGAGGAGTCGTATTGGGGAGCCCTTCTTCTTCATCTGAAGGGTCGAAGACATAAGAATCTGCCCGAATTTTAATTTCAAGCAGAGGTTTTGACTCTTCACCCGGAAGAGTGTTACTTTATTTGAGTTTATGACACCAGGCTTCTTGGCGGCGGTGGGCGATGCTTTTTGCCATTTACCAAGTCCTCTTCCGTGATTGCGACTTGAATTATTTGTAAACTGCGCCGATATGTCAGCGTTGTTTGTTTGTCTTCAGCTTGCACAGTGGTACTCCTTGGGGAAACTTGCAACTCCTGGGTGGAGGTACAAATACCATATTGCAGGTGAAAGAGTCAAACATATTTTTCCAGCTTTTCAACAGTAATTTCTTCATTTTCTTAGAAGCCTTCTAATTGTTTTGGGAGACAAGCTCCCCTTCTTCTAGTGCTTCTTGGTGGATTTGGCAAAGCCAATTTTTGAGCCGGGTTTTTCGCTTTAGCTCCTCCCATGGGATATATTGATCGAGTGTAACCCTTCTAGAAGGCCTGGAAGGTATATATTCTTCCAGTTCATCAATCAACTTTTGAAGCTTCTGGAGAGGAGTTAATTCTTCAGAGACTTCTGCAATAGCAGCGCGCTCCATTTGTTTCCTCAATTTTTTCTTTCTCATTTTCCTTCTATTTTTCTCTTTGTTCTTCATTTGCAATACTTCAGCTGGACCCATTGCTTTTTGCTGGGGGTGGCCTAGAGACACTCCTTTTGCTAGAGTCACCTTTTGACATAAATTTCTCTAACATTTTGGAGCTAGTTGACTTTCGAGGGCCCACAGTGACCCATTCACCCTCCGAGGCCAATGTGTCGAAGGTTGTGTTGATTGCTCCTTCAACAACTTCTGGTGGGAGTTGGTAGAATTCATCCACGAACTCTCCTGCTTGTTACGAGATTGGCTCCGTCGCAGCTTCCTCTCTCTATTTGATTTTTGTATCGCAAAATGGCGGCTTCGTGCTTGTCCATCTTAGCCTTGCCTTTGCTTTGTTTGAGGCCAAGTTGAGATTGATAATATTCATCTTCATTTTGGTAACTTGATTGATAGATTGGACTTGGATCGTATGTGCGATGCCTCACCAAATCTAGAGAGTTTCCAAATTGATCAATTTTCCCCTCTCGAATGAATGTTTCGATCAAGTCTTGGACCTCTTGACAATCTTTGGTGGGGTGCATGCTCTGGAATGGAATTCACAATAGCAATCAAGTATCATTTCACTTTTAAATATATAGGTGTTGGTGCATGCACTCTGATTAGCTCTTGCCTCATGAGATTATCAAGTATCAACTTTGTATTTTCTTCAGAAAATGAGCGCTGATGTAAGGGATGCCAGTCCATGTACCATCGCTGGATAAGTAGTACTTGAAGTTGATTTCTCTACCTCTGATTCAGGGAGGCCAGAGGTTAAAGATGCATTGATGACGTTCACCGAATGGGACATGGAATAGATTGGTCCACTCGGAGGCTGCTAGATATGGGGCTGTGGAGGGCTGACAAAGAATCACCCAGGTCATTTACCCCATGTTTGATCATAACTTCCACATCATCTTGAAGTCAGTGCAATCTTCAATGACGTAATTTGTTGTCTGATGATATGGACAGTAGTTAGATAATGCATTTGGTGGAGCTAAGTAATCCAACCATCCGGCCTGCAAGCATAACCGGAAGAGTGTTAACATTTCATGTCGAGGAAAAAAATTTTTTCCGCCTCAACAGATTTGGGGATCCTTCGGATAGCCACCCTACTAAATCTGAGTAAGGTGACATCAAGGAGCTCTGGGTTGCATGTGTATTAAAGGGGTGGTTTGTGGAACATAGGTCCCTGAGTGGGAGCATCCTGGTGTTCATCCACACACTTTGTATGATTTGCCGCAACTTCTACTGGCCTTGGCGTAGTCGCCAGAGCTGCTTTTTGACTCTCCGAATAGCCTTCCACATTGTTTGATGCCTGGATCTTGGCAGAGAATGAGCTCCAGAATTGTCTTGAGGTGGGTCACATGACGGACCGACCTCGGGATCATTTGAATTTGTAGTGGGCTCTGCCGCATGTCATTGACTGATTGCTCTGGTCAATCCCAATCATGAGGTTGAGGAGGGTCGACAAGACCACTTTGCATAGATATGAGGCCACTTTGGATCATTTTTTGAACCTCATTTTTGAAGATATAGCAATCTTCGATTGCATGCCCCAACATGCGATGATATGGGCAATAGTTAGGTTCATTACCCTGCTGACATCCGCCGGCTCTTTGGCTATGGCAGTGATATTAATTTGTTGTCCAGGCAGAGATCAAAAGCTCTTAGTATGCTCCTTTTTGAAGGAATAAGGATTTCATACGCTCCGCCAATGTTGGCATTGACATTTTTGATATTCTGATTTCTCTTGGGAGTGGAAGACATTACCACTCTTTTTGCTTCATTGCCAGGTGAGAAGTTCATAACATTGACCTCTTTTCCTGTTGGATTGCACTCTTTGGGTAGCTTGCCTTTGTAAGACGTATGAGCTATTTCCTCATCTAAGAACATCTCAATACTACGGCGAAATTTAATTGATCGAAACTCTTGATATTTGCCCCCAAGAGTTTCTCATTGATTACTACTGCCAGACCTCTCCGACAGATAGTAATTGCATCTTCTTGGGCAGGAGGGTTGTTGTAACGACCCTTCTTATACTGGTATGATTATACTATCCATGTCGGTATAACGAACGTCGTCACAGTGGGACATTGACCCAACACTAACACTAAGTTGAGATGTACACAAATATAACACAAATACAACAGAATAATAAGAGATTTATTCTCATTCCATCATCATCATTAAATATCCACAGTCCATATATGTAACGCCCCGACGCGGAATATCGGAGCGGAATTACAGTTATTAAATAGTACAGAGTGAGAAATAAATAACAAACCATTGCACAAATGGGAATAACAACAAATAACTCCAATTTCATAAATAATCCATCCAATATCGATTACATTCATCCATCAGAGCCATAACTAGGGCCCAAAGTACTTTATTCAAATTCAACTAATACATACTGACTGATTGACTACTCACTAACAACTACTATGCCATGATAGCTGATCGGATCACTCCTGAGCAACGTCCTCATCAGTCCCAACCTCGTGAGTGTGGTCATATCCATCCGACTAACCTGAACACATGAATAAACACGCAGGATGAGCGAATAATGCCCGTAGGACTTAATCTCTCACGAGAACAAGCATGCTTTAAATAATTAATGTCTTAAACGGAAAGGTACGAAGAGTAAGTCATGTAGAGCAGTAATGATAGCAAGGGAGCAATAGCACTAGTATAGTGAAAATAACACAATGATAACGATAATAGAATGGCCATGTAACGATAATAGCACTTGTATAGCACTTGAATAGAAGCACTTTGATTGTGAATGATTAATTGTTATAGTATTAAATGGCACTGGATGCATGCCATACACATCCTGATCATGTAACCCTTGCAAGGAAATAGCACTCTTCGGGAGCTCTCCCCAGGACCAGACCGGGCCCTATTGCACTAGCATATAGCATTGTTTGTTTTAGACAATCATTGTATGGCCAAATGGAGTACCAAGAAAGATAGAGTAATAGATGAAATAGATGAGAGTACAGAGTGAAAGTGAACAGATAGAGTACGAGATAGTAGATGAGATAGGGGTATAATCGTAAAACTTTGTTAAACCACGATAGTAATAGTTGCACAGCACCAGTCGGTACCGACAGTCTGATAGAAATCACATCCGCCCACTAGCCGTGTTATGATCAAAGACTAAAAGGTCCGGCGTGATCCCAAGATAAAGAGAGATCTCACTAAGGCCATTTGGATCGTACTGATCCCTAAGGGTGTAGACGGGTTAAAGGTACAACCAGCTCATTGGCTAAGGATGTGTGCCAAAGCCAAGAAGACATACGGAGGCCTTGACAAGGATTCCCTAGTCCAGTCAGGAGTCTTCCGGGTGGAGAGGTGGTCCATGCCAAGAGAGTGTGTAGAAACTAAGGTTCGTCGTGCCTCGAGTGCTCGAAGGCTGAGGGAAATGGTAACGGTGTACCACGCACTAGTGAAACGAAGACAAGTGTAATTAATTAAATAGGGAATTTAGTAATTTATTTCGCTAAATTACCAGATACATTATGAGTAATTTAGTAGAGTTATGGCAAACATGATGGTTAAGTGTGTGCAAGTGTAAGAAATCCAGAGAGCATAATGGATTGTGCACATAGCTTTTAATTAATTAGATTTATATCATTATTGCCCATTAATAATATTCATATCGAAATATTCATAATAGTGGTTAATTGAGGATAAATAATGGCTAAAAAGCAATTAGAGCAGGGGTATATAAAAAACCAGGTTCTGGCCACGACAGTCAGGTCGCGACGCACAGGGGTGTCACAACAGGTCGCGACGTTAGTGACTGGCGTGATCAGAGAGTTAAGGTCGCGGCCCACAGGGGTGTCGCGTTAAGGTCATCGCGATGCCCTTGCATGGCGCGTTCTGTTGAACCGGCGCTGGGGTGAACCGTGAACTGGTCGCGACATGTCGAGCCATCGTGATCAAATCGCGATGGTCCTCCTTGTTGCGACCCCCTTCTGAGGTCGCGACGCATCGGTTGTCGCGATCTCAGAGGGTGGCCCGAGCCCAGAGAAGGGTTTGCTCTTTGTTCCGGTGGGGCTCCTTCGATACTGATCACTTCAAAAATGATATAAAATCACATAAAGCTCCCAAATGCATGAAATCAAATTTAACGATTCTAAATATGAAGTTCTATCACTGGCATGATGAATTAGAAAACAAACATGTTTAGGACATGCTTTTATTAGGTTGAACTTCGGTAACCTATCATGCATGTCATGGATAAACGATTAATTGGCAATGAATACATGATAGAAAATTAAGGGCAAATAGGGCGTTTGAAAGCTAGAATCATGTAGTATTATGAGAATTATATCAAGACACGGGATCATGTACAAACGAGGATTGATCACAACATGATGATTCAGGCACAACAAGTTACCAGACGTTTGGCATTTAATTCGCCCTCATGGAAGAACGAAATAGAGCGAAATTAGGGGCTTTCAAAGGGGATCATGAAGACTACTTAGGGTAATTTTTACACGAGTTAAGCTTGAGAGATTGCCTACCTTTCGTTGAAGTAAAGAAACCCTAGTTTGGTGACGAAAAGGAAGAAGAAATCTCCTTAGATCCAAGCCTTCCCTCCTTGCTCCCTCGTCCAAATCGCCTCCTCTCCGTCCTCCAGAGTTTCCACTGTGGTCTAGGGGTGATAGGACCGAGATTGGGGTGTTTGCTGGCTAATAGAGTCCAACCCCTTCTAAGAGTCCTTCCTTTCTTTAAATTCCAATTTTCCCTAATTATCACCTCCCTTCCTAGTAGAGCACTTAGGATGGGAACACTACAAGAAAGTGAGATTTGTCACCTGTTTTGTCAGCGGCTACAACAATCGTTGATATATAATACATATGTCATGGGCTTGAAGGGCCGTTGACATATGTTTTAACATATGTTCGCGGCTGTTTATGGTCGTTGACATAAGCTTAACATATGTCAGCGGCTCTAATGTCTTGACATATATGTCAACAACCTCGCGTAGCCATTGACATAAGATTAATATGTCAACGCTATGATCAGCCGTTGACATAAGTAACATATGTCAACGGTTCTCTGTAGGCGTGGACATATATAAAATGGATATTTGTCAACGGCTATAAAGAGCCGTTGACATAAGTTAAAATTTTTCGTTAAAAAGAAACCACCCCCACCACCCGCCCCCTTCCTGCTCCCTCCCCATCCCCCCCTACTTCTGTGCTCTCTCTCTCTCCTCTCTCTCTCTCTCTCTCTCCTCCCCCCCCCCCCTCATCCACCCCGTCCTGTACCTCTCCCCGGAATAGGGGCGAGGAGCATTGCGTGGCTCGTCTGAACTGGAGCTGGAGGGGAGAGGGACAAGCAGGAGGAGACTGGAGCCCGGGAGCACTCCCCAGATCTGAAGCTCCTAGAGAGAGGCACCGGCAGATCTCCCCATCGCGTTTTACCCTTCTTCGTCCGCGGGGGGCTGACCCGGAAGATTGCGGAGATGGGGATCTTCGACAAGCTGCCGCCCATAGACTACCTTCGGTCCGAGAAGATGATCTTCGTGTAGCTCATCATCCTCGTGGAGTGCGCGCACCGGGCGATCTATGTCGACGCATGCACTTGGATTCGCGTTGTGGACGTAGATCAGTGGGAATCTATATGCTATTTCATGTTTTCCACTGCTTTTCTATTTGAATACACCGTAACTGGGGTTGGTTGGTGTCGTTCGTGTTCTTGATCTGTTGGCGGATGGCGTGGGATTTGAAGATGGGAAGGGGATTTGAAGAACTGAATAGAGAGGTAGGCATATATGGAGTGGGATTTGAAGATGCCCCTCTGGGACCTAGCGGAGCTGGAGCGGGGCGCCGATGCCAAGGTGAGGCCCTCCTTCTACGCCAGTAGTAGCTCGGTGGGGCGTCAGGCCGGCGGGCTGGACTACTCCGTCGATCTGAAGCTGGGAAGGCTGGGGGACTCTGGATCCTCCTCCTCCTCCGACAAATGCAAGGACCAGACGAGGACCTCCACGATGACGGCCTCCACGACGAGCTCGGCGAAGAGGGCCTGCGCCCCCAGCAACGTGTCCATAACACGCGCCCCCTGGTGGATGGGTGCAATTCTGACCTCAGTAACTGCAGGGAGTACCACCGGCGGCACAAGGTTTGCGAGGTCCACTCCAAGACAACAGTGGTCATGGTGCATGGGAAGGAGTAGAGCTTCTGTCAGCAGTGCAGCAGGTAAATACTGGAGCAATGACCCTCCTGCCTGTATCTTTTGAACATATCATCCTTGCAACTAATGGCTCTGACAAGCTTTTTATGCTGGCGAGTCTTTGTATAGTGCTTGTCTTAACTTGTGAAAAATCTCTGTCATTATTTATTGCTCGAGTATTGGTAATATAGGGAAAAAAAAAGGGAGGGGGGGGGGCTAGAGAAGCATGAATGGAAAATATAGTATCAGAACTAGAGAGAGAAATTGGGTTGAGCTAGAGAGAGAAATTGGGTTGCTCGCTTCTTATGAGCAGCCTGTTGATATATTTATATGAATATGTTACAGGTACAACATAGGAACTCTACACACTATACAACTCCTAGTGGAGGACTTCCTTAATAGGGGGAACCATTAGGGATCCTTTCTAGTTTGTTTAATCGTTTAAAAGTTTGCTGCTATTGCTGCTCTGGTAGTGACATGTCTTACTATACCTAGTGTGCAAAATTCTTTGGTGCTGCTAGAATCTATGGTAAATCCTTGTGATCCATCCTCCTCTTGAGCTGTTTGCTTTCTTCTCCCACAAACCAAATGCCAGTGGAATTCAAGGGTTGCATGGACAACAACGTGGGGGACTACTACAGGGACGACTGGAAGCTTGCCCAGCGCCTCATGGTCCACGGCTGTGACCGGCTGCCCCGCCAGCGGTGCTTCCCCCAGGTGTCGCAGATCTACACTCGGCCCCTCCCTACCAGCCAGTCCCTGTGGAGCTCCTCGACGACCGCAACGTGCTATGGAGCGGCTTCTGGTGCAAGAACTTCACCTGCCTCGCCCGCGTTAATGCCACCGTCAAGGGCTTCTTCAAGTGCGCTGACTGCTTCAACCTCACCCACCACGAGACCCCTCGGTGGATGCAGGTCGCCTACGCCGACCCCTCCACGAACCAGACCTCGGACTTCTTGATCGAACAAGTGCTCGCCATAAAGCCCGGCAGATCAGGGTTGGGCTCGACTTCAGTGCCAGCACGGGGACGTTCGTGGCCAAGCAAAGGCGAGGGGGTGGGGGGGAAGCAGGACCAAGGGACAGGGGTTGCAGCAGGGCGGAGGTGGTATTCAGATTTGTTTTAAAAAAAATAGAGTTTTTTCAGCGGCTAAAGTAGTCCGCTGACATATTAATGATATGTCTACAACTAGAAGCCGCTGACATATCTTCCTTTGTTAACGGCTGACATCTGATGCATATCCCTTATATGTCAACGGTTTACAGCTGCTGACATATATCTAATATGTCGACAGTAGTATACTCTTGACGAACATAAGCCGACGATCCATTTGTCAACAGATGTGTCAACGGCTATTAAGCCGCTGACATTTGTCTATGTCAACGGCTTGAGATCTTTTGTCAACGGCTATTAGCCGCTGACATATGTCTACTTTCTTGTAGTGGAAGAGAGCCAATTTCGTGGGTAATGGGTTAGGGTAAGTTTAGGACCTTTTTAGGATAGATATGTGTTGTTTAATATTTATCTTACCCCTTTTATTAATTACTATTATTTTAAATCCGAATTTCACATAATACCTCCCATCTCATGATGGGCTCTTCACATTTGGGCCAACAATTCATGTTAGGACCATTAATAAAACCCATCACTAATTTTAGCTTGATGGACTTTAATTTAATTCCCTTAAATTCTATTTATTCTTCCTTTATTCTAATTAAATGTATTTAACTCATTTATTAAATTTAAAAAAAATTTGGATTTAAAAATCAAGGTTACTACATACTCCCCCTCTTAAAAGGAATTTGGTCGCCAAATTCATATGATCGTAAGAGGAAGAGAGACTTATTGAATAATTCCAGATAATTCCGTCGCAGTTGCTTCGGGTACCCACGTGGCTTCTTCAACTTCATAATTTCTCCAGAGTATCTTGACCATGGGTATAGCTCGATTCCGAAGCTGTTGCATTCTTGTCCAAGATCTTCACTGTTCTTTCTTCATAAGTCATGTCTTTGTTCAAAATAATGTCATCATAGCTGATTACGTGTGACGGATCATACACGTACTTCCTCAGCATTGACACATGGAAGATGTTATGTACGGTGGAGAACTGGGGAGGTAGTGCTAGTCGATACGCCACCTTGCCAACTCTATCCAACACTTCAAATGGACTTATGAATCTTGGTCTTAGCTTGCCTTTCATCCTAAACCTTTGAAATCCACGGGTCGGGGATACTTTCAGCATCACATGGTCTCCAGTTTGAAATTCTAAGTCCCTTCTTCTCTTGTCTGCATAACTTTTCTGCCTGGACTGGGCTATCTTAATTCTGTCTCTGATAATTTGTATATCCCTGCTAGTGTTCTGCACCATGTCTGGTCCCAGCCATTGTTGTTCACCCACTTCATTCCAACATACTGGCGATCTGCAGCTTCTTCCGTACAGCGCTTCAAATGGTGCCATCTTAATGCTCGCCTGATAGCTGTTGTTGTAGGCAAATTCTATCAGGGATAGCTGCTCATTCCAATAGCCTCAAAATCTATAGTGCAGGCACGTAGCATGTCTTCCACTATCTGGTTTGTCCTTTCTATCTATCCATCCGTCTGTGGGTGGAAGGCAGTGCTGAATTGAGTTTAGTGCCCATTGCAGTCTGAAGTCCCTTCCAGAACCTAGATGTGAATCTGGGATCATGGTCTGAGACTATAGACATGGGAACTCCATGTAATCTCACAATTTCCTTCACATATAAGGCTACAAGTACATCCACACTCCATGTACTCTTAATTGTAAAGGAAATGTGCGGACTTAGTCAAATGGTCCATAATAACCCAAATAGCATCGAGTCTACCATGAGTTCGGGGTAAACCTATGATGAAATCCATTCCGATGCTTTCCCACTTCCATTCGGGTATGTCCAGGGGTCTAAGTACACCCGCAGGACGACGATGTTCAGCTTTTACCTGTTGACAGGTGAGGCAGTGTGCGGCATGCTCAGCCACCTCATGTTTCATGTTGGGCCACCAAAATTACCTTTTCATGTCTTGGTACATCTTGGTTGTGCCTGGGTGAATTGTATACTTGGTCTTGTGGGCTTCATCCATTAGCTTTCTCTTCAGCTCCTCATTGTCAGACACGCATGTCTGGCTTGGAATAATATTCTTCCATCCTCAGCGATGGAGAAATCCAGCTTATCAGCTATGGTCTCCCTGACTCTGACTAGGAATGGATCATTAGCCTGCTGCTCTCTAATCTCAAAAAAAATGTCAGGTTGTGCCCTAAGGTTGGCAACTATCATCTTATTACTTCTTTGCTCAATATTTAGATCTAGACTGGCGAATTGCTCAAGTAATTACATCTCGCCTACGACTAAACATGATAATGAAGCTACTGGCTTTCTGTTGAGTGCATCAGCTATTGCATTACCTTTGCCTGGGTGATATTAGATATTGAAATCAAAGTCCTTCAGATACTTCAGCCATCTACGTTGTCGCATATTAAGCTCCTTCTGAGAAAAAAGTACTTCAAGCTCTTGTGGTCGGAGTAGACAATAAATTGTTCCCCATACAGATAATGCCTCCATATTTTGAGTGCAAATACCACAGCAGCTAGTTCTAAGTCATGGATAGGATAATTGACTTCATAAGGCTTCAACTGCCTTGATGAATATGCTATCACCTTCTCATTCTGCATTAACACGCAGCCTAGACCAATTCCAGATGCATCAGTGTAGACTGAGAATCCTGTGCCCTCGACTGGTAACATGAGGACAGGTGCAGATGTTAACAATTGCTTCAGGGTCTGGAAGCTCTTTTCGCACTCCTTGTTCCAGACGTATGGGTTCTCTTTCCGCGTAAGACGTGTAAGAGGTACAGCTATCTTGGAGAAGTCTTTTATGAACCATCTGTAGTAACCAGCTAGTCCAAGAAAACTTCTGATCTCGGTAACATTAGTCGGCCTTCCCAGTTGAGCACGGCTTCTACCTTGGAAGGATCGACAACGATACTGTCCTTGGAAATAACAAGGCCTAGGAATGACACCTCCTCGAGCCAGAATTCACACTTGCTCAATCTGGCGTAGAGCTTGTTGTCTCGTAAGATCTGCTGAGTGATCCTCAGATGCTCCTCATGCTCATCCTTGGTCTTCGAGTATATGAGAATATCATCAATAAATACGACGACGAATTTGTCGAGGTAGGGCCGATATATGCTGTTCATCAGTTGCATAAAAGCTACAGGAGCATGGTTAGTCCAAAAGGCATGACTACAAATTCGTAATGACCGTACCTCCTCCTAAAAGCTATCTTGTAAATGTGTGCATCTTTAATCCTCATCTGATGATATCCCGATCTAAGGTCAATCTTAGAAAAATACTTTACTCCTGATATCTAATCAAACAATTCATCAACACGTGGCAGAGGGTACTTGTTCTTGATAGTGAGATTATCAACTGCCTGTAATCGATGCATAATCTCATGGATCCATCCTTCTTCTTGACGAACAGCACTGGTGCTCCCTAAGGAGAAGTACTTGGCCTGATAAAACTCTTTTCCAGCAACTCCATCAATTGTTCTTCAACTCTTTTAATTCAGCGGGGGACATCCGTAGGGTTGGCGTGAAACGGTTCGGCTCCAGGTATGAGGTCAATTGAGAAATTGACATCTCTTCTGGTGGTATGCCTGGCAGCTCATCGGGGAACACATCGGGATATTCTTGTACTATATGGATGTCTGATATCTTAGATGATTTCTTCTCTACCACAATTGCGGCAAGAAATGCCACACAACCCTTTCTTATCATGTTCTGTGCTTTAATAGCAGAGACGAGAGACAAGTGCCTCTTTGTCTACGTCCCGTGAAGGTCAACTTAGGGAATTCACTAAAGGAAATTTTCCCTCTTCTACAATCCACGATAGCCCCATATGTGGATAGCCAATCAGCTCCCAATATGACATCGTAGCCCTCCATGGGCATATAGATCAGATCGGCTCTCAGATTGAAATCACCAATCTTAACATCAGCTAATGGAAAATACTTATTTAATTGAGTTTTTTCCCCAATGGTGTAGTAACAGGCAATTCAAATTCCATGTATGTAGGTTTTTCAGTTAATGTATCATCAAATGCTTGTGATATAAATGAATGTGTTGCACTAGTGTCAAACAAAACAAATGCTGATTCAGAAAAGACTGGTAGATTACCTTCCACAACTCCACCTTCTCGGCGGTTTCAACCTCTTGCAGAACCTGCAGTCGGTCGGGCTTCTTTTGTCCCGCAGGACGCTTCTCATTCTCCTTAAGCAGGGGACATTCAGGAATATGATGATCACGACTCCCGCAATGTAGGCATGTGCCTACCTTCCTCCAGCATTCTTCTGCTGTGTGACCTAGCTTGTCATAATGCTTGCATCTCAGTTTGTTGTTCGGAGCAATAGGAGTGGGGACTTTGGGCTTTCGATCTTGGCTTGGCCCGTCAGTGATACTTAACGGCCTTTTCTTGCCGTTAGTAGGCTTGCTTGGTGCCCCAGATGTCTATTCCTTCTTTACCATTCTGCCTTTGATGCGATCAGTGAGACTGATCGCATCCTCCAATAGCTGTGCCTTTTTGACCATTTCTGGATAGGTCTGAATATCCATAGGTGCCAATTGGGTAATATACGTCGGCCTGAGCCCATTAAGAAACCTCTTCGCCTTCATTTTCTTCGTGCTTACAAGATGATTGACATAGCGCACCAATCGGGAAAACTAAGCCTCATACTCAGCGACAGTCAGGTTCCTCTATCTTAATGCAGAAAATTCAGATGCTTCCTCTCTTGGACTCTTTCTGAGAAATATTTGGAGTTGAAGTGCTCCTTAAACTCATCCCAGGTGAACTGTGCATCTGCCCTTGTTGCCTCAACGGACTCCCACCACGCGCGGGCGTCCCTTTCGAGCTGGAAAGTTGCTAACAGAAGTTTATCTCATCCGCGCATTGCATGACGTGGGAAACATGCTTAATCTCCTTGAGCCAGTTCTCTGCCTCATCAGGGTCAGTGGTCCCACTGAATCAGGCGGGTTCAAGTTGCGAAAGTTCCTATGTAATTCACCAGCTCCTCGGTTATTGTTGTTATTAGCTCCAGTAGCCTGGAGTAATGCCTGTGTAAGTTGCTGAATTCTGTGCTGCATGTCACGGAGTTGTGCACGCTCCGCTGCCATTGCTAGTGTTTTAAGTTCCTTCAAAAGAGAATTTAAATGTAAGTCATTGAGGTTGCACTAAGTTTGTGCGTGTGTGAGTTCATTTTATCTTATTACCCTTGGTTCTACCCATCTCTCATTGGTACGGAATTTAGACTCTAAGTCAAGGCAGGTCAAACCTAGACCATCCTATACTTAGAATAACCTAGGCTCTGATACCACAAAACTGTAACGCCCCAACGCGGAATATCGGAGTGGAATTATAGTTATTAAATAGTACAGAGCGAGAAATAAATAACAAACCATTGCACAAATGGGAATAACAAAAATAACTCCAATTTCATAAATAATCCATCCAATATCGATTACATTCATCCATCAGAGCCATAACTAGAGCTCAAAGTACTTCATTCAAATTCAACTAATACATACTGACTGATTGACTACTCAACTAACTAACTACTATACACCATGATAGCTGATCGGGTTACTCTTGAGCAACATCCTCATCAGCCCCATCCTCGTGAGTGTGGTCATATCCATCCGACTCACACATGAAATAAACACGCAGGATGAGCGAATAACGCCCAGTAGGACTTAATCTCTCACAAGAACAAGCATGCTTTAAATAATTAATGTCTTAAACGGTAGGGTAACGAAAGAGTATAGTCATGTAGAGCAAGTAACGATAGCAAGAGAGTAATAGCACCGGTATAGTGAAAATAGCACAACGATAACGATAATAGAACGGCCATGTAACGATAATAGTGCTTGTATAGCACTTGAATAGATAGCACTTTGATTGCCAACGATTTATTGTTATAGTATTAAATGGCACTGCATGCATGCTGTACACATCCTGATCATGTAACCCTTGCAAGGAAATAGCACTCTTCGGGAGCTCTCCCCAAGACAAGACCGGGCCCTATTGCACTGTCATATAACACGTTTGTTTTAGACAATCAATTGTATGGCCAAATAGAGTACCAAGAAGAGATGAGGGTAATAAACGAAATAGATGAGAGTACAGAGTGAAAGTGAATAGATGAGAGTAATGAGATAGTAGATGAGATAGGGGTATAATCGTAAAATGTCGTTAAACCACGATAGTAACAGTTGCACATCACTAGGTCGGATACCGGCGGTCTGGTAGAAGTCACATCCGCACTAGCCGTGTTATGAACACAGACTAAAAGGTCCGGCGTGATCCCAAGATAAGAGAGATCTCACTAAGGTCGTTTGGATCGTACTGATCCCTAAGGGTGTAACAGGTTTTAAAGGTACAACCAGCTCGTCGGCTAAGGACGTGCGCCAAAGCCAGAAGACTTACGGAGGCATTGACAAGGATTCCCTGGTCCAGTCAGGAGGTCTCCCGGTGGAGAGGTGGCCATGCCAAGAGAGTGTGTAGAAACTAAGGTCCGTCGTGCCTCGAGTGCTCGAAGGGAGGGAAAACGGTAACGGTGTACAAACGCACGAGTGAAACGAAGACAAGTGTAATTAATTAAATAAGGAATTTAGTAATTATTTTGCTAAATTACCATATACATTATTATGTAATTTAGTTGAGTTTAATGGCAAACATTATGGTTAAGTGTGTGCAAGTGTAAGAAATCAAGAGAGCATAATGGATTGTGCACATAGCTTATAAATTAATTAGATTATATAATTATTGCCCATTAATAATTATTCAGATTGAAATATTCATAATAGTGGTCACTTGAGGCAAAACAATGGCTAAAAAGAAATTAGAGCAGGGGTATATAAGCAAAACCAGGTTATGGCCACGACAGTCAGGTCGCGACGCACAGGGGTGTTGCAATCAGGTCGCGATGCCAGTGACTGGCGCGATCAGAGAGTTAAGGTCGTGGCCCACAAGGGTGTCGTGTTAAGGTCATCGCGACGCCCTTGCATGGCGCGTTCTGTTGAACCAACACTGGGGTGAACGGGGCTGGTCGCGACATGTCAAGCCATCGCGATCAGATCGCAATGGTCCTCCTTGTCGCGACCCCCTCCTAAGGTTGCGACCCATCGGGCTGTCGTGATCTCCGAGGGTGGCCCGAGCCTAGAAGAAGGTTTGGCCTTTGTTCCAGGTGGGGTCCTTCGATACTAATCACTTCAAAAATTGATATAAAATCACATAAAGCTCTAAAATTCATGAAATTAATTTTAAACAATTCTAAACATGAAGTTCTATCACTGAGCATGATGAATTAGAAAACAAACATGTTAGGACATGCTTTTATTAGGTTGAACTTCGGTAACCTAATCATGCACAGTCATGGATAAACGATTTAATTGGCAATGAATACATAATAGAAATTAGGGCAAATAGGGGCGTTTGAAAGCTAGGATCATGTAGTATTTATGAGAATTATATCAAGAGACGGGATCATGTACAAATGAGGATTGAACACAAACATGATGGTTCGGGCACAACAAGTTAACAGAAGTTTGGGCATTTAATTCGCCCTCATGGAAGAACGAAATAGAGCAAAATTAGAGGGCTTTCAAAGGGGATCATGAAGACTACCTAGGATAATTTTTACACGAGTTAAGCTTGAGAGATTGCCTACCTTTCGTTGAAGTAAAGAAAACCCTAGTTTGGTGACGAAAAGGAAGAAGAAATCTCCTTAGATCCAAGCCTTCCCTCCTTGCTCCCTCGTCCAAATCGCCTCCTCTCCGTCCTCCAGAGTTCCCACTACAGTCTAGGGGGTGATAGGGCCTAGATTAGGGTGTTTTGTTGGCTAATAGAGTCCAACCCCTTCTAAGAGTCCTCCTTTCTTTAAATTCCGAATTTTCCCTAATTATCACCTCCCTTCCTAGTATTTATCTCCCACTTAGGATGGAAGAGAGCCAATTTTGTGGGTAATGGGTTAGGGTAAGTTAGGACTCTTTTTAGGATAGATATGAGTTGTTTAATATTTATCTTACCCCCTTTATTAATTACTATATTTTAAATCCGAATTTGACATAATTACCTCCTATCTCATGATGAGCTCTTCACATTTGGGCCTAACAATTCATGATAGGACCATTAATAAAACCCATCACTAATTTTAGCTTAATGGACTTTAATTCAATTCCCTTAAATTCTATTTATTCTTCCTTTATTCTAATTAAATGTATTTAACTCATTTATTATATTAAAATTTTTTATTTTATTGGATTAAAAATCAAGGTTACTACAATATAGCATTAAAAGAAAAGCTAAAGTCCACATAATTGAAATTTTAAATCAAATTACATTGTCTAAAGGATACATCACTTATTCATTACATACATATGAAAATAAAAGTACCATGTCGAAGTCTCCACAATACAAGCTACTCCTCGCGCTCGGAGTTGCTCCTAACAATCTCCTTAGAAGATGTAGAGACACCTGCACCTGTACGCCGAAGCAAGAATGAGTCTAAATAGACCCAGCAAGCAAACCATGAATGCAACCATACACATATCCTTTACACAAGTTACCCTTTTTACTAAGGAGAAATACATATTACATGTTTTAAACAATTTAATTTACTATACATTGAAATCCATACAAATAGACGTACATGGTCCATGTACATATCAAATAAACAACTAAACATGAAAACATATGACATGCATCTTACACCTTTATTCAACATACTTTCAAAATCTAAATTTCATTCAAATCTTTAAGTAACTACACATAGTTTAAGCAGGATTTGCACTAAAATAATAACATACCCATCATGGATTCTATTCATTTTTCACATGCATTTAACATCAATACACATATCTTTTGTGCTGTTTTGACATGAATTAAACATATTCATATGGATTTACACTTATTCACATGCTAACCCATTTACTTAACCATTTCACATTTCACAATTTACACTTAGTTGTCGTGACACATAGTCCAAACCACCACTAGAAGGACACACATATACACATTCACATACCTATCACCTAGGCAAAACAGTGATAGATCTTGGTTAACTGCGTAGAACCAGGAGAAGCACTCTCCACCCTAACCAGTGGTACTTGTCCACCTCCAGGATTTCATCCTAATTGCCCACAGGATTTCACACACATTGAACCTTCTGTAGGGACTTTACTACGGAATGGTTTCACAGCCCTCTATGGTAGCAGTGTCACTAAGGGCATATTTACACATTAACACTTCACTATCCTTATTTATATTATTCACATGTACTAATCATTTCATGCTCATTCATTTTAAATACACACACAGGTTCCCATTTACCGAGGTTAATCTTACTGTTCATGTTGACAAATGATTATAGCAAGGATCTAATCATGCTGCAATTTACTGAATTATACATAATCACATTAAACATGCTCAAAATGGTCATTTTCTTGTATTAAATTAGAAGTAGTACTTACTATTGTCCAAATAGTACAAAATTTTTATCACAGCTATTCACAGGTAGTACATCACATATACAGAATTTCAGATTTTTTAAACTTGCACACTAATTATCACAATTAAAACAGATATCCTGCATTTTCACCAAGAATCTCATTCAACATGGTTTACATTCATATAGTCAGTTCTAGTAATTCAGAAACCTAAAAATAGTCATCATGCTGTCATGTAAAAATTATGAAGCCCTAACTCCCCACAAACTATTTTTACAAGATTAAACAGGGTCATTTATGCTCACAGTTCATTTACATAAATTTTAATAATTCAAACAATTAACAGAAATTGGGTATTCTCCTCATGATGTGACCTACTCTCTATACTGGACCACCTATAAAATTAACAACATGCGTAGATCATCACAAATCCGTCCACAATCACACAATGAAGAATTTAGGGTTCTGTGAAACCCAGATGAACTCGACGGCACACAGCTGGCCACCAATAGGATTAACGGCATCATCTGTTGCCGCTGACCTTGGACCTTAACGGCAGCAAATGTTGCCGTTAAGTTCCTGTCTGCAGAAGTGCAGACAGAACACACAAAATCAAGGTGAATGGGGGTTCCAAGACACGAGGAAAAATCTCAAAATTTTCCTAGGACCTAATAGACATTGGTATGGATGAGATCCAAGGGTTACTTGCCTTTGGAAAAATCGTTAGATGGAATTATTTGTCGACGATGCTCTCCTCGGCCAGTGCCAAGAAGCCCTCCAATCTCCCCTCGATTCGGCTTCTGCGTTGATGGATGAAGCACGCCGAAGTCGGGGAAGGTTTACAGATGAACCAAGTCCCTTCCAGTCCTTATAGATCGCCGGAAGGAGCTTCCAATCGCCAGATTCAATGTTTCAAAGTTCAGGGTTCGCAACAAGCTTTTAGGGTTTTTCTCAAGAGTCAAAGGGACTCAATCTGGTCGAAGGGAGGTGTTTTATAAGCCAAGAGAAGTTGGGTATGCATTTAGGTAAGGTTTCCGACCGTTGGACGACAGTTTCCAAAAAGCGGGGCGAAGAAATCGCGGGCGTTTCCGGATCAAAAGCGCAACAAGTTCTGGGATATAGACGTCCACATAACTGGCCGGCTAGCAGGGGTTAACGTCCATTGATCTGGACGCTGACATCCCCATGCACGTCCATGCATGTTGACGCCAACTGGTCTTTCGGACAGAACATAAAAATGCAGCCTACTATGCACACACTATGTACATACTATATAATGTATAATGTATCACATAAGCATCATATGTACATAATTAAATGAGATACATACATGTACAACTTTATTCAATTATAATATGTATAAAATACATACAATATATAATATATATATATATATATATATATATATATACATATAACTATATAGACAAGGCATCTAAACATTACACAACCAAACATCTAAATAAGAGGGCAAAATTTGAGGGCCTTACAGTTGTCGCATTTCATGCCAAACTCTCTCCACCTTTTGATGAAGTCTAGTGCCGATTCCCCTTTCTTTTGTTTAAGGGAGCATAGCTCAGCAAGAGAGACCTCACTTTCAGCCGTTTGGAAATAGTTAATGAATTTCTTTTGTAGGTCAGCCCAATCGGCAATTGAATTAAGCTTCAGCTTCAAATACCGAATGCAACGCCAGTTAAAGAGGTTGCAAAATATCGGAGGAGATAAGACTCCTCAAAGGCGAGATCACTAATGTCACAAAAATTAACAACAAAAGAAAAGACAAAAACAGACTCCCTCAAAAAACTAGTCGAACACCCCCCTGCAGGGGTATTTGTGCGCAAGAACCACCCCCTGCGGGGTGGTTTTGTGCAGAACCACCCCATACGGGGGTGTTCTGGTGCACGGAACACCTCCAGCGGGGGTGTTCTCTCCGCCTGGCCACCCCTAGGGCCCTCCGCAAGGTTTCTATGTGCGCACCCCCCCCCCAGTGGTTTGTGCGCCCAAAGCCCCAAAGGGGGCTGCTTGTCCCTCAAACCCCTATAATAGTGTAACGACCCTGGATATTTATACCCAATAAGGCTCCATATCCAAGTCCGCCTCCTACGATCGCCGAAGTCTCACAAGGGATATCTCATACAAATGTCCAGTAAGAATATAAAACACAACAACATAATAGAGACACAAGAAAGTACATGTGCTCATACCTGTATACAACAATGTACAACTGTCCTAATACATTATTACATGTCCAAAAAAAAGTACAACTACCTGGGCATACCCCGAGGGATCACAAGCTCACACAACACTAACTATGATTCAACTGCTAGTGGTACAAGTCTGCCACAACGCTGCCGCATGCCAAACCACGACAAACCTGAAAGGAACTGTAAGGGAGTGAGCCTCAACAAGTCATAGGCTCAGTAGGGACCTCCCAAAAATAACACCTAAAACTAAAGAGACCTCAACCCCAGAGGGGTCTCACTGCAACACCGATAGCCAAACCATATCTTGCTTACCACAATCATGATTAACAACAGCTAAAACATAATCTCAGAAGATAAGAGGCACTACAGGACTAGCACAGCACCACTAGTCTGCCCAACAACTGTAACACCTAGGCCACATGCCTCACAGGCAAACCACTACAACAACTGGTCGCCTAAGCTACAAGCGCCACAGGCAAACCGCTGCCTAGGCTACAAGCTTCACAGGCAACCTACCCACGTAGGGTAACAGGATTGGCATCAGCAAGCAATCCACCACTTATATAAAACCATAATCGGAATCTTACCCAAAAGGGTAAACCACAACGTGTGGAAGGTCACACCACACGACCTCCACATAACACAAGTTCACCTCACACCTGAAGAGGCTGGTACACAATGTACCACAACACACGCTACCCACGAAGGGTGCAGGTACCTACTACCACGAGGTACCACCACAGAACCACAACCACAACTATGCCAGCACCAGGGCACACCCCAACAAGTAAAACCTCAACTAGCGAGTTACTACACACAGGCCACAACCAGTGGCAAAGCACGAGTCAGAATGGAACGACGCCACCACATGGGAACAGACTACTGGTTCATGACACCAGTATCCAACCCGGACAACACAACATGAGAACAACCTCTCAGTCTCGCAGTCACAGACAAAGGTCCAACTGCCGCTTCATAGTCACAAGCCAAAGAATAGTGGAGACCACTAACACCACTCCTGCAGACCACACAGTTACAGGGCCATGCCTGACACCTTTAGGGACTCTAGCTCGAGCTCCCTAAAGTGAGGCACTGGAAACACAGGACTAGCTAGGGACCAGTATGTCTACTAGTGTCCGTCCCCCCCACCACGAGTGCACTACAAGTGACTACACACCCACAAACATAAGTCACTGCCCCCAGTCGTCTTTCCCTCAGCCGGATGTACAACTCAAGCACAGGAGTGAGGGTGTCCAGGAAGACGACTCAGACCTCAACAGTACGCACCGTACCGAGACACGCCCCGAGCACAACACACGTGCTTGACTCCCAAGGAACCTGGGTACCCAACTGAAGAGGTATTCCGGAATAGGCGCCAGACCACCAGACACAGCAACACACAAACCACGATATACAAATGTCAGGATTAGCTCATCACTGGTCACCATGTGACCCTCAAGCTATCCTACACCGATACATACATGAACATAATATCATCAATTAACCTTGCCTGTCATTGGTCATCTCACGACCTCTATGGCAATTCCAACCACAATACACTTTAACCGCTTAACTAACTAATCCCACAACTCTTAACTCTACACATGCTTTACTGACATTAACCACCTTAGGTAATCTTTAAAAGATAGCAAAAGATCAGGGCTAGGTCCACACAAGACCCTCACTACCCAAGCACGAAGGCTAAAACGCGACGGACACAGGTGTCACCTTTCAAATCGCAACGACCTGTCCGAACGCAATTCAAAACACTAACGCGACAGGGCCCAGTGTCGCGACCATATCACGACAGCCTGATACGTCGCCTTTAGGCCAGAACCAACAGTCAGTTCAAATCGCGATGGTCCATGTTGTCGCCTTTAAGCTTAACCGGTCAACACCAACAGTCAACATCCTAATCACGATGGAACGATATGTAGCGATAAGGAGCACACTAATCGTTAAACCAAATCGCGATGGACCACACCGACTCGTTCAACAAGAACGCAACGGGTCAGTGGTCGCGTCCAAGGGAGTCAATGTAGCATAATCGGGTACAAGAACACGACAACACGGGGCATTGCGTTCAAAACTAAAATGTGACGGTTCAGTCTGTCGCCTTCTCAGGCAGACGACTGAACCATGTTTCCTGCTCCATAAAATAGTCCACACACCCACACACTCATGCAAACCCTTCTCAATTACCATTAAAGCAATAAACAGTAGAAACACATTATAGCACACCACCCTTGACATGAATTCCCCCTTAACCATTTAAAACAAATTAAACAAGAGGGGAAGTCTCCCTACCAACTTAACGAGCCCGAAGAACGCGAAGAACACCTAGTCGTCGATGCACGCACGCTCCGGACACCATCCTCGCATGGACCCCGTGCCGCACGAACTACCAGATGCCAGAGAACATCGCAAAGATGCCGCAGTAGCCTCCCCCATCGCCGGACAGAGCTCTTCTGCTTTGTCTGGCCGAAACAGAGCGTTTAAACCCTAATCAAAATCGCGACGTAGGCAGACATCGCGTTTAGGAGTTAAACATGATGACCCTAATCGTCGGCAATCAAAACACTTTGCGACGCTAAACTCAAAGGTGGTTCTGTGAATCGCGATGTAGTAAGCCATCGTGTTTCAAAACGCAACGACATGCCCCGTCGCGTTCACAACCAGTGAACCTGTGGGCTAAATGGGCTGAGAGCTAAGGCCCACAACGCCCACACAACGCACGGAAACCTCGACTAAGGCTCAATGACTACTTCTTGGTCAAGAGCACCACACTTGCAACCCGTTAAACCGGATCTGAACGATCGTGTCACTACAAATAGGGGGCCAAGGCCATGAAGAAAGAGGACTTTGGGTGTTAAGAAGGACTCCTTTGCCTGGGCTGGAAGATGGCCATTTGGGCTGGGAGATGAAGCCCCTCCCCCCATCTTTGGGGGAGATGTTTGTTCTCCAAAATGTGAAGACACCATGTGGGCATGACTTGTGTAAAAATCACACAGTCTCCCAAGGGAAAAAGTTCGTGCATGTGTATTAAATTACACATATGCCCCATCCATGGGAAAATTGTAGGAATACCCCTGCTGTCCAAAAAATTGTAGAAATACCTTGCCATCCCCGAAAATTGCAGATACATCCTGCTGTTCAGAAAAGTTGCAGACACATCCCTGTGGCAGGGAAAATGGCAAAAATAGCCCAACAGTTCATGCCCTTTGTCCAACCCAGTGGAGCGGGACCCACATCACTTCTATGAAGTGGTGTGCGCTCTCCTGGGTGTGACTTAAAGCCGAGCACACGGGGAGTTCTCAGAAAATGTCAACAAATGGCAAAGAAGTCCAAACAAGCTGATAATGGCAGGAGTATCCGAAAAAGTCAATCAATGACGGAAATACCCAAAACTACTCAAAAAAGTCAAGAAATGACTGAGAGGCCTGGTTCATGCCGTTTGTACGACCCGATGGAGCGGGACCCATGCTGTTTCTATGAAACGACGTGCGCTCTCCTCAGCCAGGCTTACGGCAGGCCGCTCCAAGTCTTGGGATTGTCAAATAACGGTAGGAACCCTTGTATATGTTGTGATATGGTCGAAAGCCCCGGGAGGTCAAGATACGACCGAAAATCCCCGGAGGTCAAGAAATGACCATAAAGCCACATGAATAGCCTCGAGGTTTACTAACTTCGAACACCTGAGATAAACGGGTTCAAAAAAAATAATGAAACAAACACCATCCAAACCCCTATAAATATGGGGTAGGGGGCTTGAAGAAAAAGATCTGGACCCTTGGAGAAATTTTTGGAAAAGGAAAAAGCCCTAAGGAGTTAGTGTTTGGGAGGGTTTTGGGGAGAATACCTCTCCGAGTTCCCGTCGTCCTTGTACTCCATCCTCGTGTTCTGTCAGCGCTCTGTAACGGAGGAAGAAGAAGACACTGCAAGTCTATATATAAGACCGTGGAATTTTGAAATTAAGTCATTCCATGTTTTAAAATAACACATATGTAAAGGCGCACTCATGTAAACACCTAATGGAGCCATATACACCCCATTAAGGACATGTATGCAAATGTGACAAATAAATATGTTTGAGGATATTTGTGGATTTTAAAATGTCATCTAAAATTCCTAATTTTGGCAAGGTCTTTTAACAAACGTATCGTATCAAAGGTATTCGGGTTTTCACCCGATGTAAATAAAACACCGACTCGGTCGGTGGGGAATGGTCCAGTACACGACCACCCCAATTTCCTGATAAAACGGACGCATACGGAATGAAAAAATATAAAATATCGAGGGCTTAGGGTTTATACCGGTACCCTCGTAAATATCAAATCTTTTTTGTCTGTTTATTTTAAACAGCTTGGCATGCCCATGCATGGTTATACATGCACGCAAACACACACACACAGATATATATATATATATATATATATATATATATATATATATATATATATATAATATATATATATATATATATATATATATATATGTATGTATGTATGTATCTCCCGCATAAAAATGGGTGAGATGAAGAGAAAATCTCTTTTCCGCATTCCACAATCACCCATGGCAGTTATATAATATGCCAGATGCTCCCGTGGCGACCCCTGTCCTTCAAACTTTTGTAGTTTTGGGACTTTGGGGCACCCAGGTGGTAACTTCTTGAGTTGATGATGCACGGGATATGGGACAGAGTATAACTCCATCACCCAGATCCCTTCGCCTTGCTGAGCAAATTTGTCTTCAATAATCTTTTCGATCATATGCCTTTGTATGGCAATATCTTGCTGTGGCAACCCAAATTTTTAAAATATAAAAAATAAGAGAACTCATTATCAAATGCGAGATATTTCCACGGAATTAAATGAAAATATATGTTCGGACACTAAATCGTAAATTTTACGGAGTGATAAAGAAAACGGGTCAGGACATGAATAACTAAGATGGCCTACGCTGAACAAAGTCTTAAAACGAATAAACTCGATAACGATAAAAGCAATTATCATAGATATAAAATCAATTCGAAATCACACAAAAAGTTATGAAGACAAACTAAATAAGTTACAACTAATAGTAAAGAAATTAGTGTCAGACAAGCATGATTATGTTAGTAAAACCATGATCTCCAACTTAAGATGATAAAATCCGATAATGTCATAAACATGTTATTTCATATAACGAACTAAAAAAATAAATGTTTGAGGTTAAATCATGTTTATGATCAAATAGGTGGTCAAAAAAAGGAAATAATATTGAAAATTCATATTAACCCATACCTATTAGTTAAAATGGGTCATTAAGCTTAAACAGAGTTAATTGGATCATTAATCATGACCCAAATCTAAGCCCAACTTGAGAGCACAAATTTGCTCCCTGCTACTTGATATTTGGGTGTTGAATTAAGATGGGAATAGCTTCATATGGTAGTTTTTGTTATGGTAGGACTCCTTTTTGATTTAGAAACCCCAAACTCAGATTTAAGCAAACCTACATTATAAAACCATCATAAGACCCTCTATGGCCGACTTTAGCATGCTCCCTTCGTTGCTGGATGTGGGAAGAACGTCCAGGAGAAAGGAGGATGACCCTAGGGCTTGGATTTGTGAAGAGCTTCTTCCCAAGCCTCTACATCGACCCAGAACCTTCGAGGAAGTTCTTAGCATTCAAAGGTAGGTGTTCTCCAGCCAAAACTAAACTAGGACTATACCGTTTGAAAGAGCATCGTGTCTAGTTTATTTTGCATCTATTTTTCTTAATTTCCATTAAGCATGTTCGTCATATTAGGCATTTTCCATAAGTCGCGCAAGTATAAGTCTTTTCATAGATAGGCTATGTTTTACGCAAATCAAGGTCATTTTGGATCAAATCAAAACCATGGTTCACTTCTACTGGATGTCCTTAGCACTTTTCAGTTAGAGTTTTGTCTAGATGTCGTTAGATTTCAAGTTATAAGTCTATCATGAAGGGTGTATCAGTTTTCTGCATTTTCGGGCAAGATCCAAGAACGCAACGTACTAGACGTTGCAATTCTTCATGCATGAATACGACGTATTGATATGTTGCGATTCATGAGAAGGTGACCGAGTCTTCTGTCATGATTTAAGGTCTGACCGGTCAACCTTTGTTGCCCAGCTAGCTAGCCCAGAGGGGGGGTGAATGGTTATCAAAATTTCGATCTCTGATTAAAACCTGTTTACTGAAAGGATTGCACAACTTAATAACAAGGTTAGAGTTAGAGCAAATAAGACAACATCACACAAAAGCACATCCACAAGACACAAGAATTTTATCCTGGTTCGGAACTCCTCTCCACAGGAGACCTACGTCCAGTCCCTGAGCAATACCTCAGGATTTTACTACCAAGGGTACAATCCCCCTTAAGGATCCTTACACCCAGCCTCAACTGGTCTTCCTTCACCTGAAGGGAAACCACCACCCTGGATACCACCAGGTCTTCCTTCGTCCAGAAGGGAACACAACCAAAGAAGAAAAGGTGTGGAAACAGGCTTCAGACTTTAGCTTGACCAGCTACACACTGAAGCTATCAAGGCCCGGGAGAGAGGAGATTTAACAAGATTTTCTCTCCAAGGACTACACAAGCTCTCACAACAAACTCTTTTTGATCACAGAGAGCTAAGAGCTAAGAACAAGGTTGGAGTGGAAGCTTCGCTCTTGTTTTTCTTCTGAAGACTCGAAGAGATGAATTTCTTTCTTTTTCAATTCAAGCGTTGTTCACTCTCTACTACTGTCTTTCTTCTCCGTCTTGAGTCTTCTATTTAAACTACTGATTCAAATTCGAACGTTGAAGTGTCCGTTGTCTCTTATCCTGGTGTACGTTAGACTGGTCACTGAGGAAGCTTCTGCTCGTCAGTCTTTTATCCTTTTGTACACGCCAAAGAAATGTCATAGAACTTTGTATCTTGTGTCCAACGTTGTACAGATGAGTCTTGTCAGATATCTGTAAGCATATCATCAATAAATAGAGGACAGCTAAGCTGCCGTCGATTGTTAGTGAGATAGAACAGATATTGCAATATATAGCAAAGCTCCTTTCTGTCTAAAAAGTACGTAGACAGAGTAGCATAGAAATGGAAGATATTGTCTGCATGCATGGGAAATACGATCAGAGAGCATTTAATGCGTAGCAGTCAACATACAAGATATGACTTTGACTTTTCAACGCTATTAAAAAGCATTATACTGATACAGCAAGAAATTCGATAAAAACAATCTCGATGCCTTCATAACTTATGAAATCGTTATGCGATAACAGACAAATCGTTATGACAGAGCATTATCAAATATAACAATGAAATCGTTATGAGTCAAGTCGTTATGAACGCGTTGTTAAGATCTGTAAAAGAAATCGTTATGACTATCAAGTCGTTACGAGTTTCAAAGAAATCGTTATGAACGAGTCGTTGCGAGTTCTAAAGAAATCGTTACGAGAAATCTTAAGAAATCGTTATGAACGAGAGTCGTTGCGAGTTCTAAAGAAATCGTTACGAAATCTTTAGAAATCGTTGGACGAGAGTCGTTGCGAGTTCTAAAGAAATCGTTACGAGATCTAAAGAAATCGTTATGAACGAGAGTCGTTGCGAGTTCTAAAGAAATCGTTACGAGGTCTAAAGAATCGTTACGGCTAGAGAGTCGTTGCGAGTTCTAAAGAAATCGTTACGAGGTCTAAAGAAATCGTTACGGCTAAGAGTCGTTGCGAGTTCTAAAGAAATCGTTGCGACTAGAGAGTCGTTGCGAGTTCTAAAGAAATCGTTGCGACTAGAGATTTGTTTTGAATTGTCGGTCAAAGAGGAAATCGTTCTGCTTATCAAAGAAGTCGATACAAAGACTTGGACAGAAATGAGTGATGAGACTTACCTGATTGTCTTGAGCTTTCATTTTTCTTTTATTTCCTGTTCTCAAGGCTCAAGTAATCCATTAGTATTATTTTGTTAATCATCAAAATTAATATATAATAAATGAAATATTTATTATGGGGACAGTTTGGTCATCAATCTCCCCCTTTTTGATGATGACAAAATACACTAAACATCATGCAAAAAATTAACATGTTTTTCAGATTTACTTTAGTTTTCTCCCCCATTTTGTCAATAAGCAAAAGATAAGCTGTGAGACAAAGAAGAGAGATCCTTGTATTAAGTATGAGAAAGGTAGTACAAGGAGATAACAAGGAGCATGCTGTGAGATGACAGCCCATGCCTTGATCTCAAGGTCTTCAAACGTCTGTTGAAAAACCCCAGAAGCAACTGAGAAGCTGGGACCCATAGATTGGGTGGCTCTTTGAATGTACAAAATCCGTTGCTGATCCAAGAATTCTGTATACTGATCTGGATCCAGGATGAATCTGAAGTAAGTGCTTTTTCCGTAGCTGGCACGATGGAGAAATCTATCCAAGGAGATTGGATAGAAGATCTTCTGATCTAATAGATCCTGCTTCAGAGCATAGAAAGCTGTATATCTAGCTGCCCACTGAACATAAATCTCTTGAATAGGATTTATGGAGTTGAGATCCATGAAGGCTTCTGCTGAGAGAGAGGGCTTATTTTGATTAACCAAGGAACTGTTGATGGCTTCTAACTGAAGGTTGGTTTCCCTGTAGATGATTGCCCACACGGAGGGTGTAAGCCTTTCACACTCAGAAATGAGTGGAGCCAAAACCTGAGAGAGATGCGGCCAGAGTGGTATTCTCTGAAGATAAACCGCAGGAAGGAGGGCAGTCTGCTCTGCTTGGCTGACATTCTACCCATCTGCTTGGCAAACATGTCAAATGCATGGGAGCCTGCATCTGAATCAAATACTAGGGAATGCAACTTTGGCAAAAGACTGGAGAGTCAATCCGGATATCAGCAAAATTCACTGTTAGGGGAATATTCACTGGACGTTCGGATCTTAACATTACTATAGCTGAATGGAATTGAGAGAACTGGACTTCTGGCAGTTTGTTCAGGAAGCAGAAGTCACTGTACTGCTGGAAGCTTTTGGCAATGCGGATCTCTTTCAAGATGAAAGGACCCCACAAATTTTTATGCTTGAGAAAGAACCACTCAGAGAGAGTGAGAGAATGAGCTCCATGCGAAATAGATTCGGCCCTGGCAGTCAGGAACTTGTTGTATTGAGCTTTGTTGCCCTTGACATTTGCCCACTGATCTTCAGTCTTGAACTCAGTCCCCTCAAAGATTTTGGATTTATGAAAGTGGGATAACTGGGTAAGAGGAAGAACAATATTTAGGTGCTCAGTAAGGTTAAGGAAGGGAATACCATAAATGGTGGAGAGGATGCACTTTTGAAGGTATTCCTTATAAAGGAATCTTTTCTGAGGTTCAAGGGTAAGAGAGTACCAAAGAGGTGGAAATAAGGAGGAGGAGATGGAACAGAGGATGATTGTTTCCTCTTTTTCTTGGCAGGACTGGGGGGATCAGTCCTGTGAATGAGTGGCAGTGAAAAGAATGGTGGAAAGAGTATTTCGCTCAAAGTCATCCGGCAAATTTGTGTCAAAGACACCAAGTAGAGGAGGTGTTTCTGAAATTAAAGTAACAGAGGATGGAGGAGTAGGAGGATAAAAAGGTGTTTGGGATTGAAGGATGAAGTGGTTTGAATTGGAGTGGTTTGAGTTTGAGGTGATGAGGGTAAGAAGGATGATGGGGCTGAGTGTGAGAAGGAGTAGGAGAGAAGTTAGGTTGAGATGAAATGATAGAGGATGATGGTAGGGTGCGAGGTACTGGGTGTTTTATAGTTGGTGGAGGCAGAGGGGCTGTGAGAGGAGAGGTAGGTGAGGACAAAATTGGAGTTGCAAGATTTGAAGTGTCAGGGCCGAAGTAGCTGACATGGGCTCTTTCCCTTTGGCTTCTCTGACAACTGAAGAGGGTCCTGATGACCCTGAAGCTTGCCCTGATGGCCCTGTGGCCCTGATGCTTGAACTGGTAGCCCTGATGGCCGAGAGACTTCTGCTGGAGGCCCTGGTGGCCTAGGAACTTCAGCTGGACTGCTCTGAGTGGTGCAGGAGGGACACCACTAGACCTTGAAAGATTAGCCAGCAAATTCTTCATATCGGACATCTCTTTATTGAACCACCTCATTGCATTTCGAATTGAGGATAGATCAGAGGAGGTTGAGGCTTGATTAGAGATAATGCCCTGAACACTTGTCTGAACAGATGACAAGACTTCTCCTTGAGCTTTCAACAATGCCATAATAGGCTTCAGATTGACTTTTCTGACTCTTTCTTGGCCTTTTGTGAGCCACTCTCTTTTGCTTCCCTTGCTGAATGACAGGCTCCTCAAGATTGATATTGCTTGCACTTGGGCCTTCACTAATAGGAATACTGGCAGGAGGTGGAATTTCCTCAATGCCTACTTGCTCCCCCTGAATAGGAGCGGGGAGTTCAACACTTTCTTGCTCCCCCTGAGCAGGAGCTTCTTCCAAGACAACTTTCTCCAAGTGGCCTTCTGCCACGGATTCAGACACTTCAGGTTCAACTCTACTTTGCTCCCCTTGGCTAGGAGCTTCTTCCATGACCACATCTGGTTGAGTACCTGCTTGTACCTCAACATTAGCAATTGAATCTGATAGAATTTCTGTATGGCCTGGTGCCATAGCTTCTTCTTCAACACATCCACCTTCTTTAGAAGTAGCTGAGGTGGAGGGAATGGAATCCAATACCTCTCTTAAGATTGAGGCGACTAAGGTGGTGGGCAGGAGTCTGCCACACCAGCTGCACCTACTTCCATCTGAACTTCTGGAGAATGAGAGATAATCTCCACAATAGGTGAGACTGAAACTTCTGCCTGGCTGGACACAACTGAACTGCTGCTGCTTGAACAACTGCTGCTGCTGCTTCTACTTCTTCTTCTGCTGCTGCTGCTTGCTCTGCTGCTGCTGCTTCTCTTCTTGAACTTCTGGAATATCCCCAATAACTGCTTCTCCTTCAGCCACAGAGGACTTTGACCAAATTCCATCTACCACTGAGAATCCACTTTTCTTCAGATTTCTGGATCTTATTGACTGGCCCATCTTTTCAGCTACTGCACCTGACATATCTACTCCAAAGTGCTTGAAAATCTTGGTCAGTAGATGAGCATAAGGCAGGAAACATTTAGCTTGCTCTTTGTTTCCCAGATTTGAGTGCTGGCAATTTCATTCTCTCAATCATAACTGCGGCCAGATTTACCTCCTTGTTCTGGATTACCCAGAACATCAAGTCTGAGTCTGCCCTAGTGCATGAAGAAAAGGTAGCACTCCGAGGAACTATGATTTGGCAGACAATGAAGTGGAGCAACCGATTAAAAGCTGACATCTGATTTATATCCAATTTTCCATCCTTCAACTTAAACCCTGGACCAATAATGCCAAGACCCTTAGCTTCATCATTTACTGAGTCCACACCACTAAAGCCTGATGTCTTCACTCCAAACAACTCATGCAATAGATCATAATCTATCTTGATCTGGGTGCCCTTCACTGTGGAGACAAGGGACCCATCTGCCTCTGACTTCAAACAAATGAAAAAGGCTTTACAAGATCCGGGTAGCTTACCTCGTTGAAAGTAACAACATCCATCCACTGCATTCTTCTCAAGGCTTCGACTAAACTGGACATGCCACTCTTCTCAAGATTCTGAACATCCACTGCCTTATTTCCGCAAATCTTCGACTTCACAAACGTAAACCTCTCTTGCTCCTTTGGGGACAAATACTCAGCACTGTAGCCCCCTACGCTTCCGGAGATCATTGGAGCGGCCATGGGTTAGAGGAGAGGAGATTCTGGTGAAGGGAATGACGGAAGAGGTGAAGCTTTCGAAGGGATTCTTCGCGGGAAGAGGAAAAGCTTCGAAAGTTGCAGAGAGTCGATCCCAAAATCGTTAGGGCATCGGCTTTGGGTGAACGGATAGAGGATAAAAGGGTAAAGGTAGAAGACGAGTCGTTCTCAGAACGATTTGAATAATTATTACTATTTTATCGAAAAGTGAAGCGCCAAGGCAGTAAAGCCAGAAAACGACAAAAATCGTTTGACGGGTCAAACAGCCTTTACTACGATAGCGGTCAGGAATGTAGACAAACTGAATTTTGCTCATTGTTAAAGAAGGAAAATTTCATTTCTATCTGAAAATTTTTATGCCAATAAAATTACAGAGATCTTTTCACACATTGCACATCCCTAATTCCCTTCTAAGAGATGTGATCTCTCTTCAGGTAGGGCTTTTGTGAAGATGTCTGCTAATTGACCATTTGTATCTATGAAAGAAATTTCTAAATTACCACTAGCTACGTGGTCTCGAATAAAATGATATCTTACCTCAATGTGGTTAGTCCTTGAGTGCTGAACTGGATTTTTGGTGAGGTTGATGGCACTTGTATTATCACACAATAGTGGAATTGATTTGATGTGAATTCCGAAATCCTCAAGTTGTTGCTTTATCCAAAGAAGTTGTGTACAGCAACTTCCAGCAGCAACATATTCTGCCTCAGCTGTTGATAAAGCTACTGAATTTTGTTTCTTGGATGACCATGATATTAAACATCCTGCAAGAAACTGACAAGAACCACTGGTGCTTTTTCTATCTACTTTGCATCCAGCATAATCAGCATCTGAATATCCTACTAATTCTATTTCACAAGATCTAGGATACCAGAGACCTAAATCATGAGTTCTAGCCAGATATCTAAATATTCTTTTTACTGAAATTAAATGAGACTCTCTAGGGTCTGCCTGATATCTAGCACACATGCATACACTAAACAATATCTGGTCTACTTGCAGTTAAGTAAAGTAATGATCCTATCATACCTCGATAATTCTTTTGATCTACCTTTTTACCTTTTTGATCACTGTCCATTCTGATTGATGTGCTCATTGGAGTTGATAATGGCTTTGCCCTTCAAATCCAATTTCTTTAACAGCTCTTTAGTGTACTTGGCTTGACAGATATGAGTGCCATCCTTCCCTTGCTTATTTGCAATCCAAGAAGTAGCTTAGCTCCCCCATCAAGCTCATTTCGAATTCTCCCTGCATAAGCTTTTCAAAGTACTTGCAAAGAGATTCATCAGTAGATCCAAAAATGATATCATCTACATATATTTGCACAAGAAGTATATTTTTAACCTTAGATTTTATAAATAATGTACTATCTACTTTACCTCTAGTGAAACCATGATCTAATAAGAAAGTACTGAGCCTCTCATACCAGGCTCTAGGTGCTTGCTTTAATCCATATAAAGCCTTATGAAGTTTAAATACATGATTTGGAAATTCGGTATCATCAAAGCCTGGAGGTTGTTCAACATAAACTTCCTCCTTGATAAAACCATTTAAAAAGGCTGATTTGACATCCATTTGAAATAGTTTTAAATCAATGCAGATGCATAAGCAAGTAAAATCCTAATAGCCTCAAGTCTAGCTACAGGTGCATAGGTTTCATCGAAATCTATGCCTTCCTCTTGAGAGTAGCCTTGAGCTACCAATCTGGCCTTGTTCCTTAAGATTATTCCAGACTCATCCAGTTTATTTCTGAACACCCACTTGGTGCCAATAACTGAATGATTGGATGGTCTAGGACAAGTGACCATACTTGGTTTCTCTTGAACTGATTTAGTTCATCTTGCATGGCTAATATCCAAGATTCTCGATAAAGCATTCATTGACTGTCTTAGGCTCTATTTGAGAAACAAAGGCTAAATAATCACAAGGAATTACATTACCTCTTGTTCTTACCCCTACAGATGGATCACCAATAATGTTTTCAGGAGGGTGATCTTTCTGATGTCTCCATTCTTTTGGAAGATTTTCATGTTGAATTTCAGTTTGCTGCAGTTCTTCCAGAGGAGGATCATCCTTGTCCTTAATTGAGGTATTCTTTAATTTTTCAGACAAGTCATCTGCATCATCAATGTCACTAATTTCTTCCTTTTTCAAGGAAGGGTTAGATTCATCAAAATAACATGTACAGATTGTTCAATTAATAAGGAACGTTTATTGAAAACTATAGCCTTTGGGTTTAGAAGAGTACCCCATAAAGATGCCTTCATCTGATTTGGCATCCAACTTACCAATGTCCCTTTTTCCATTGTTGTGGATGAAGCAAGGACATCCAAATTCTGAAATGGCTGATCTTTGGCTTTTTTTTCTTTGTAGAGTTCATAAGCAGTCTTCTTCAGAATTGGCCTGATCATCACTCTATTAATGATATAACATGCAGTGTTGATAGCTTCGGCCCAGAAGTATCTTGGCAAATCATATTCTGACAACATGGTTCTTGCCATATCCAAAAGAGTTCTATTTTTCTCTCAGCAATTCCATTCTGTTGAGGTGTCCTTGGAGCTGAGAAGTTGTGCTCAATTCCTTGATCATCACAGAACTTTATAAACTTTTCATTCTGAAACTCACCACCATGATCTGATCGATAGAGACAATTGTGAATTCTGATCTTTCTGAACCTTCTTACTGAAGCTGACAAAATTATCAAATGTGTCATCTTTGTGCTCTAGAAAGGATACCCAAGTGAATCTTGAATAATCATCAACTATTACAAATCCAAAATTCTTTCTCCCAACTGGTAGTCCTCATTGGCCCAATAGATCCATGTGAAGTAGTTCTAAGGGCTTTGAGGTGGTTACTACAGTTTTTGATTTGAAGGAGCTCTTGGTGTGCTTTCCTCTTGCACAAGGTTGCAAATGTTGTCCAAGCTAGAATTTACCTTTGGCAATCCTTCCACTAGCTTCCTTTTTCTAAGCTTATTCAAACCGTCCAAGCTGCAGTGGCCCAATCTTCTGTGCCACACTCTGTTGATTGATCTTTATTAGCTGCCAACACACATCTTGATCCTTGAGTTCTTCTAGATAGAGTACTACAGATTTCTTTCTCTATAGGCTTCAAAATGACTGCTCCATCCTTTATATACTGCACTTTGATTCCTGGAACTGAATCTGATGACCTTTGTCACACAACTGGCTGATGCTTATGAGATTATGCTTTAACCCTTTGACCAGCATCACATCTTCAATCACTGATTTCCTTTGATGTTTACGGATCCACTTCCTATTACAACTCCTTTTCCATTATCTCCATATGTGACTGTACCTTCTTCAGCTTGGAGATTCACAAAAAACTTCTTGTTGCCTGACATGTGCCTTGAGCATCCACTGTCCAAATACCATTTGGATTGCTTAACTTTCCCTTATCTTCGTGTTGGCCATGAGGCCAAGTTTGCTTCTTCTCCTTCACTGCTCGAGCTTGACTCACTATCTGAGTCACTGCTATTTTCCCAAGCAGCTGCCATTGCTTTCTTTTTGTACTTCTTAATCTTCTGAAGTTGTCCTTCTTCTTGTGATCATTCTTCTTGATCATGGACAATCTGCCTTGATGTGTCCAGCTTCTTGCATTCATAACAGATCACTTCTTCTCCTTCTTTTGATCCTTTACTTCTGGTTTTCTGAAGTCTTTGTTTTTCTTAAAAAATTTTCTTCCTGACTGATACTTCTTTTTCTTTGCTAGAATCCTTTGAAGTCTTCGAGACAGCATGGCTTCTTCATCATCATTGTCTTTACTACTCTCACTATTATCCAAAGATCTTCTGAGTTGTCTTCACTTGCTTTGAAGCATTTGATTGTTTCCTTCTGCTGGAGGATTCTCCTAATCTCTCCATGTTTATCTCGTGAGCCATGAAGATCCTATTAGCTTTTCCAATGACATTAATTTTAAATCATTGGCTTCTTCAATAGCTGTTACCTTTGGAGTCCATGAAGATGGTGAGATCTGAGGACTTTTCTAACCATATCTGGTACATCATAAACCTTTCCCAACCAGCTAATCCATTTGTAATGTCTGTGAATCTGCTGAACATCTGAGTTATTGATTCACCTGACTGCATCTGGAATCTTTCATATTGAGCTACTAGAATATCTATTCTTGTCTCTTTTACTTTGTCTGTCCCTTCATAGGTAATTCTGAGCTTTTCCACATCTCCATTGCGGATTTGCAGGCTGAGACTCTATTGAATTCTTTCTTGCTTAGGGCCAGCATAATATGCTCTTGGCTTTGCAGTTTAAGGATATTCTTTTTCTGTCATCATCTGTCCACTGAGCCTTAGCGTTTGTGACCAAAGATCACCTTCTTCTACAATGGACCAGATTGTGTAATCATGACCTTGTAGAAAATATTCCTTCTAGTCTTCCAGTAGGTGTAGTCTTCTCCATCGAACAGGGAGGCCTGTTGACTGACTGACCTTCGAAGTTGCTTTGGGCTGCCATTGATCTTTGCTCTTCAGATCGTTGGATCTTCTTCTTTGTCGAAGAGACGGGCTTGATACCACTTGTTGCCCAGCTAGCTAGCCCAGAGGGGGGGTGAATGGGTTATCAAATTTCGATCTCTGATTAAAACCTGTTTACTGAAAGGATTGCACAACTTAATAACAAGGTTAGAGTTAGAGCAAATAAGACAACAATCACACAAAAGCACATCCACAAGACACAAGAATTTTATCCTGGTTCGGAACTCCTCTCCACAGGAGACCTACGTCCAGTCCCTGAGCAATACCTCAGGATTTTACTACCAAGGTACAATCCCCTTAAGGATCCTACACCCAGCCTCAACTGGTCTTCCTTCAACCTGAAGGGAAAACAACACCCTGGATACCACCAGGTCTTCCTTCGTCCAGAAGGGAACACACCAAGAAGAAAAGGTGTGGAAACAGGCTTCAGACTTTAGCTTGACCAGCTACACACTGAAGCTATCAAGGCCCGGAGAGAAGGAGATTTAACAAGATTTTCTCTCCAAGGACTACACAAGCTCTCACAAACAAAAACTCTTTTTGATCACAGAGAGCTAAGAGCTAAGAACAAGGTTGGAGTGGAAGCTTCACTCTTGTTTTTTCTTCTGAGACTCGAAGAGATGAATTTCTTTCTTTTTCAATTCAAGCGTTGTTCACTTTCTACTAACTGTCTTTCTTCTCCGTCTTGAGTCTTCTATTTAAACTACTGATTCAAATTCGAACGTTGAAGTGTCCGTTGTCTCTTATCCTGGTGTACGTTAGACTGGTCACTGAGGAAGCTTCTGCTCGTCAGTCTTTTATCCTTTGTACACGCCAAAGAAATGTCATAGAACTTGTATCTTGTGTCCAACTTGTACAGATGAGTCTTGTCAGATATCTGTAAGCTATCATCATAAATAGAGGACAGCTAAGGCTGCCGTCGATTGTTAGTTAGATAGAACATATATTGCAATAATAGCAAGCTCCTTTCTGTCTAAAAAGTACGTAGACAAGTAGCATAGAAATGGAAGATATTGTCTGCATGCATGGGAAATACGATCAGAGAGCATTTAATGCGTAGCAGTCAACATACAAGATATGACTTTGACTTTTCAACGCTATTAAAAAGCATTATACTGATACGCAAGAAATTCGATAAACAATCTCGATGCCTTCATAACTTATGAAATCGTTATGCGATACAGACAAAATCGTTATGACAGAGCATTATCAAATTATAACATGAAATCGTTATGAGTCAAGTCGTTATGAACGCATTGTTAAGATCTTAAAAGAAATCGTTATGACTATCAAGTCGTTACGAGTTTCAAAGAAATCGTTATGAACCGAGTCGTTGCGGTTCTAAAGAAATCGTTACGAGAAATCTTAAGAAATCGTTATGAACTAGAGTCGTTGCGAGTTTCTACAAGAAATCGTTCGAGAAATCTTAAGAAATCGTTATGACGAGAGTCGTTGCGAGTTCTAAAAGATCGTTACGAGATCTAAAGAATCGTTATGAACGAGAGTCGTTGCGAGTTCTAAAGAAATCGTTACGAGGTCTAAAGAAATCGTTACGGCTAGAGAGTCGTTGCGAGTTCTAAAGAAATCGTTACGAGGTCTAAAGAAATCGTTACGGCTAGAGAGTCGTTGCGAGTTCTAAAGAAATCGTTGCGACTAGAAGTCGTTGCGAGTTCTAAAGAAATCGTTGCCTAGAGATTTGTTTTGAATGTCGGTCAAAGAGGAAATTGTTCTGCTTATCAAAGAAGTCGATACAAAGACTTGGACAGAAATGAGTGATGAGACTTACCTGATTGTCTTGAGCTTTCATTTTTCTTTTATTTCCTGTTCTCAAGGCTCAAGTCATCCATTAGTATTATTTGTTAATCATCAAATTAATATATAAATAAATGAATATTTATTATGGGACAGTTTGGTCATCAACCTTGACACCACAAACTGTGTGTCCACGTTGGGTTTCTGGACCCTCTTGAACGCGACGGCATGTGCTGTTGCGATTTGTAGTTTTCCCCTTCCCCCCATTCCAATTTTCGTACAGTTTTTATATTGGAAGTTTAAAATCGATTCTTGAATGCGACATATGAGCATCGTGATTCAAGAATCCATTGCGTTAGTGGTTGGTAATCGTCTATAATCTATTCCGTCTAAACCGACATGAAGGGCCGTCGCGATTCTGGTTAGGCAATCGTCGGTAATGATTCATGTAAGAAAGGGGACACTATTCTGTCTTGATTTACTGTGACAGGGAGATCTTCACTATGTTGTGCCTTATTACAGCTTGTTTAACTGTTATGGTTCTTTGAAGCGACGTCTAACCCGTCGCTATTCAAAGGCCGACCTGAGACTGTTCCTTTCAGTTTGTCATTCACCATGTGTTTATCTTTCTGTAAACATGGTACCTAGTTGTGCATGCCCTAAAAGTGATCACCCCATTTTAAACTAAATCAAAGACTT
>JACBKR010000391.1:0-61562 GCA_014218235.1 Colocasia esculenta
TTACATGTTCCAATGGTTATGCATCAAATCACAACTTGTCATCATCAAAATGTGAGGAGAAATGAATTATATTCACACTCAACTCAACAGACAGCTCCCACTCCATCTGGCAGATCGGGTAGGCCCTCGAATTTTTGGGATTATGGCATGTAAATAATTCGTGTCGTTATGTACGTATGTATGTATCTACGTATGTATTAGTGGTATACTTATGTGTGTATGTGTATAGCTAGGTATAAATAATGTATGTAATGCTTGATGGTAGTGTGTACATGAAACGTATACATATAGCATGTATATAGGTGTAAGGTGCATGGTTTTGCATGTTTTAGACTTCTGGCGAAGGCCATATTGGCGTCAATAGCATGACGTCGATGTGGTGTCAGCATCCACCCATGGACGCCAACACTAATCCCAGCGTCTAACGATGTGGACGCCAACTTCTCTGACTGCATGCGTTGCAGAGCCAGAAATTCTGGAACCAAGGCAACTCACCATTGGGGAGCTGTCTCCCAATGGTCTAAGAGCATCATGTCACCCTGTGCGTGGGAGAGAAGCCTCTCCCATATATCTAAACCCGAATTTGCTTCCCCAACCCTTCTCTTTACCCTTTTGCAAAGAGGAGAAGAAACCCTACTTTCTGAACTAAGGAAACCCCCACTTTGGAACCAAAATCCAACAACCTGAAGCTTGTTCGGGTTCTGCTGCAACAAGGAGCTTGCTGGATCATCGAGGAAGGCTTCCCCACCACTGCTGCAGACCTGCATCGACCTAGAACCCGGAGGAGAGCTCTTTTGGAGGCTTCTTGGGACTGCCCAAGGAGAGCTTCTCCGACCCATTTAGATCCCTTGGAGTTTTTCTAGAGGCAAGTACCCCATTCATAACGTCCATGTATGTGTCTAGGATGGTTTTACTATTTATGTATATTTTCCCTCGTGTCCTAGACCCCCAAATTCACCCCATCTTTGGAGCTCGGGTCTGTGTTCTGCACAGACCTGGCATGACGGCAATGTCCCTTGCGCTAAGATTATGCTTAGCGTCCATCGACTATGCCGTGACCTTGAATTAGCGGCCAGAGACCGCCGCCAAGTTCATCTGGACAGAACAGTGACCTGTTCTGCCCTTCTATACGACTATTTTGATATGTTTCACGATGAGGATATACTGTAGATCATTTTATGCTATGTATATTGTTGGTGTGATGGATGTGGTGTGTGGATGGATTATCACAAATGATAGACTCAATTATTTCATGAAGATACATGTGTGATGAGTTTTAATCTCGTTAACCATGTTTGCATGATTTAGGACAAGTCTGAATGCCCTAATTTGTGAGGATATGCATGTGAGGTTCAGTCCCTGTTCTAAATTTCTGAGATTATCCCCATGCTTGTGTAAATTATTGCAAAATTTGTTTAGGAAAAATAGAGATCATGCTAGGTCAGGAAATCTTCCATAAATTAATGGATGTCCAATAAATTTAGGAATAAATTTTGTGGTTCCATGCCTGTTAGGGTTCAGACAGTGAGTGGTTAAACTGTGCTTTGTTTAAACACCATGTTAAATCGAATTTCGGATAGCATGTGAAATTAATATTAGATTTTCTGTAATTCCGTTTTAGTTCAGAAAAATATGAAAATTTGCTGTGAGAATCCTAAACCCGAAATTAACATGTGGTTAAAATTTTAGGTCATTTGGACCAGTATTTAATGTAATATGAATTTTCCATGTAAATTGTGAATCTATGCATGCCAATGTGAAACAATTCGATTTAGGTGTAATCCAACCTGATCGGTGATATTTACCTGAATGTAGGTTTTGAAATCTGTAGTGCCTGTTAGGAAAAACAGAGAAATGTGCATGTGAGTGAGAAAGTGAATAGAATGAGAGTGATATGTGTAGATCATGTGTTAAAAACGGTAAAAACGTGTAATGTGTAAATTGTGCCAAGTGTGACATTGCTTCCATAGAGGGCAGTGGAACCGTATCAGGGAAAAGTCCCCCTGAGAAGGTTCAATGTGTAAGTGACCCTAAGGGCATTAGGGGGAAATCCTGGAGGTGGACAAGTACCACTGGTTAGGGTGGAGACTTGTTATCCCGGTTGCGCAGTCCAAGGTCGCCATTGTAATGCCTAGATGGCGTCTATGTGATGTGTGTGTTGTGTCCTTCTTTGGTGGTTTGGACTATGTGTCACGGCACTAAATGTGAAAGTGTAAATGTGTAAATGTGCATGTGTTCATGTGTTAATGTGAAAGTGAACAATGTGTAATGTGTATGTGTAAAGTGCATTTATGTGAATTGGAAATTTGTGTAAAGAAAATGTGAAACCAAATGTGAGGGTATGATATGTAATCCATGTTGTGACAAATCTGAAACGATGTTAAATCAGTAGCTTCATTATGTTAGGATCATGATTATATGTGTAAAATGCCTAGAATCCATGCTAGGGACAATTAACAAGTATGTGCACAAAATCCATGTTTGGGTGTTCACATGTTGTATTTTAAATAACATTGTAGCACTCATGTGTAGGGTTATGGTTGCTAAATCATGTGAAAACCAGCAAGTTAAAGTATGTAAAATGTTCGTGTACATGCACAAGAATGTGTAGATTCCATGCTAGGTGTGTTTGGTCATGTACGTAGAATAATCATGCTAAGGGCTTCATGTTTTAGTAAAATGCAAAGTAGAATTTCATGAGTAGGAATGATTAGAGAACATGTGTTAGGAATTTATCTTGATAAGGAAATCTGAAAGCATGCATCATGTGTTTACTTATAGAATTGTCATGGTTGGTTATTCATTCCAAACGTTAAGCATGATGCATGTTGAGTTTTTGCAATGGTGTGTGTAGAGCCTACTATGACATGTACGTGTATGGTATGAGTGGTGTTACTTGCTGAGTCTTTAGACTCACTACTTGCTTCGGCATACAGGTGTAGTTGGTGATGTGGCACCGTTGGAGGAGACGGTGGAGACGGACTCCGAGCGCGGAGATTAGTCTTTGGAGTACTTTGTGACTTTTTCATTTCATAGTATGTAAATTGAACGTTGTATTAGCGTTATCATGGAAAGAATGTATAATGGTGGACATCTATGTATTAAATTTTCAGAAATTTAAATTATGTGAACTTTAAGTTCTTTAATGTCATTGCAATTTCATGTATGCTAAATGTGGATGATGAATGAATGAAGACAGTAGTTCTTTTTACTTCGCTACTTGTTCTTATATTCACATGTATCTCAACTGAATGTATCGATGGGTAAATGTCCCACTGTGATGACGCTTGCTATACGACGTGGGTTGGTATAACCGTACCGGTATAATGAGGGCCGTCACAGAGATTGGTATCAGAGCAAACCGGTTGAGATTGCACATGAATATACATAAGTCATCATCTTCATTGCATGCTAAGTATGTCCACATGTGTAGAAAACACTATAAGAAGTGAAGATAGATAAGAAAATGGTTAGAAAACTTAGTAACCTAGCTCTAATGGTGGCTGAAATTTTATTACAGCCATGGCTTGAGAGGTAGGCGTGGCGGAGCGCCGGCCCGTGAGGACGAGCGGCGACGTGACGAGAGGGGCGGAGCAGCAGGCCCCGGCACCGCCAGGTCTGTACTTCCCCCACCGCCACCTGTGGACTACGGAGTACTCATGCAAGGTCTGGTGCAAGCCATGCAGATGCAGGCTCATACCCAGGCAGCACTCCAGGCACAGTTGGAGGCTCAGGTTAGACTATAAAATATTAATAGCCTGTTTTAAATGCTTATGTGATATTATGTTGATTGTATATTGCTTGATGTGCACTGTAGCAGGCTCAAGTACCAGCTCAGGACCATGGTGGACCTTCTACCATGGAGAGATTCAAGAGGATGCTGCCACCCTCTTTTAAGGGGGGAGAGCGATCCGTTGTGGCTGAGAGCTGGATGAGGGAGATAGAGAAGATCTTCCGAGCCATCAGGTGTGCAGAGGAGGTTAAGGTTACATTGGCCACCTACATGCTACAGGTAGTGTTGATTTGTATGATTGCATGTTTGTTTAGTTAGAACTGTTGTTGGAGCTTACGAAGGTGTATTGCAGGAAAGAGCTGATGTATGGTGGGCCTCATTGCTGCGTACCCGATTGAGGACGGAGCTATCGACGTTGCTTGGGACGAGTTCGTGAGGCTCTTTCGGGCCAAGTTCGTCCCTGAGCATGTGCAAGATCGGATGGAGCAAGAATTCTATTTTCACTCAAGGCTCCATGACCGTGCTGGAATATGAGGCAAGATTTTCTGAACTTTCTAAATATGCACCTCATATCGTGGCAAGACGAGCGGAGGAAGACCAAGAAGTTCGTGATGGGACTTAAGCCATCACTGTGGACGAGACTCGTGGCGTTTGACCACGCACGTTGGACGAGGCCCTCAGTGCTGCGTGTAGGCAGGAGGGAGAGATGGAGCAATATCTGGAGGAAAAGAAAGCTTCGCAGAAGAGGCCAACCGTGACATTCCAACGGCAAGACAAGAGAGAAAACGGTGGACCAGACACCGCAGCGAACCGTGGCAGTCGGCAGTTCACAGGTACCTTCTGTACGTTCCCCTGGTGTGAAGAAAGAGTGTCCCCACTGTGGGAAGACACACGGTGGTTCGAGTGTTGGTGGTAGCGGGTAGATGCTTGAAGTGTGGGAGCAGCGACCACAAGATCAAAGATTGCCAAGACTTCAGTAGGGAGCTCAGCGTGGAGCACCAGCCCCAGTAGTAGTGGCATCCGCGCCAGCTACAGGAAGACCAGGAAGGCCTCGAGCCCCAGCTCGAGTGTTTGCTTTAGCTCGTGAGGATGCCGAGCAGGCGGAGCATGTCACCGAAGGTACGGTTTTGCTTTTAGGTGTGCACGCTCAGATTTTGTTTGATACGGGTGCTACTCACTCGTTCATTTCTGAGCGGTTTGCTAGGCAGTTAGCCCTAGAGTCAGGCATAGAGTCTGAGGAGTTAGAGGTCCTTTGTCTGTGCACACCCCTGTGGGTACGGTATCGACTAGGAAGTGCATTCCGTCGTTACCTGTGTGCATTGAGGATAGAGTCCTAGATGGGTGTTTCTTCTTGCTAAAGATGAAGGACTATGATGCTATTCTTGGTCTGGATTGTGGAGGAGCACTATGCGTTAGTGGATTGTCGTCGGAAGAGGATCGTTTTCCGCATTCCTGGTGAGGATGAGTTCTCTCACCCCTTGCCAAGGAACTGGGCGGGAAAGATGGTCATCTCTGCCATGAAGGCGATGCGCATGGAAAACAAGGGTTGTGACGCTTTTCTTGCCAGCGTGGTGTTAGTGCCAGAGGCTGATGAGTCACTTACTTTGCAGAGATCGAGAGGTAGGCAGGATTTTCCATACGTCTTTCCTGATGATTTGTCTGGATTGCCACCGGATAGAGAGATAGAGTTTACCATAGAGTTGCTTCCGGGCACCTCTCCTATTTCGAAAGCTCCATATCGGATGGCACCTGCGGAGTTAGCCGAGTTGAGGAGGCAGTTGCAAGAGCTGCTTGATAAGGGATTTATTCGCCCTAGTGTTTCCCCTTGGGGCGCACCTGTATTATTCGTCAAGAAGAAAGACGGGTCACTTAGGTTGTGCATTGACTATAGGAAGTTGAACCAGGTGACTGTGAAGAACAGGTATCCCTTACCTCGTATTGATGACTTGTTTGACCAGTTGCGAGATGCATCAGTCTTTTCTAAGATGACTTGCGATCCGGTTATCATCAGTTGAGGATTCGGAGTGAGGATGTGTCCAAGACGGCATTTAGAACCCGTATGGACATTATGAGTTTTTGGTCCTTCCTTTCGGATTGACCAATGCCCCAGCAGCGTTCATGGATCTCATGAACCGGGTGTTTAGGCCTATTTAGATAGCTTTGTCGTAGTGTTTATGACGATGTGTTGGTCTACTCTCGGATGAGGCCACGCACCGTCAGCATCTGAGGTTAGTGTTAGAGGTTCTTGTGAGCACAAGCTGTATGCAAAATTCAGCAAGTGCGATTTTTGGTTGCGCGAGGTTCATTTCTCGGGCATGTATCTCCGGCGCTGGTGTTGCAGTTGATCCAGCGAAGGTCCAGGCGTTATGGATTGGGAGGTTCCCAAGACCCCTTCGGAGATTCGTAGTTTATTGGGTTAGCTGGTTACTATCGGCGATTCATTGAGGGTTTCATCCATCGCCGCCCCCTTGACAAAGCTGACCAGGAAGGTGAGAAGTTCGTATGGTCTGAGGCATGTGAGCGTAGCTTCCAGCTATTGAAGGCTAAGCTTATTCTGCGCTCGGTATTGGTATTGCCTAGTAGTTTAGAGGGCTTTGCCATTTATACAGATGCGTCTCAGATTGGTTTGGGCTGTGTGCTAATGCAGCAAGAAAGGGTAGTGGCTTATGCTTCTCGTCAATTAAAGGAGCATGAGAAGAACTATCCGACTCATGACTTAGAGCTCGCAGCAGTGGTTCATGCACTAAAGATCTGGAGGCACTATCTTTATGGTGTCAGATTTGAGGTGTTTACGACCACAAGAGCTTAAAGTATCTTTTCTCCCAAAAGGAATTAACCTGAGGCAGAGAAGATGGATTGAGTTCTTGAAGGATTATGACTTCGACCTTCAGTATCACCCTGGGAAGCGAATGTCGTAGCGGATGCTCTTAGTAGAAAGAGGTCTTCGCTCCAGCAGGATTGGAAGATGTTGGAGGATGCGGCGTACTCTATAACCGAGTTAGAGCCATCGCTGTGTGTCAGGCTTTGTAGTTCAGCTATCCCTTAGATCCTCTGGTTGGATGAGGTGATCGAGCACAGGAAGCCGACCCTAGATTGTTAGAATAGTGGGTAAGGCGGGCATTGCTCGTGATGAGGACGGTGTGATTAGATTTCAGCACCGTGTTTGTGTCCTGATTTGGTAGATGTTCGTGAGCATGTGTTAGCGGAGGCTCATAGGTCACGATTCTCTATTCATCCGGGTAACATAAGATGTATCAAGACCTGTAGAGATCATTTTGGTGGTCTGGCATGAAGAAGGATGTTGCGGATTATATGTCTAGATGTCTAGTATGTCAGCAAGTGAAGGCCGAGCGACAGCGACCATCGGCCTTATGCAGAGGATGGATATCCCAGTGTGGAAGTGGGAAGCTGTCACTATGGACTTCGTTCAGGTTTGCCTCGATCTAGAAGGGGCAATGACTCGATTTGGGTAGTTGTAGATAGATTCTCGAAGACTGCTCATTTCTTGGCTATGAAGAAGAAGCAGTCAGTAGAGAGTTTAGCTAGATTGTATGTTAGCGGTATCATTAGATTGTATGGTGTACCGAAGTCGATCATTTCGGATCGAGATCTGAGATTTACTTCGAGATTGTGGAAGGGTCTTCAGGATGCTTTAGGTTCGGAGCTGAAGCTCAGTTCGGCGTTTCATCCCCAGAACGATGGACAGTCCGAGAGAGGAATCAGATGCTCGAGGATATGTGAGAGTGTGTGTTCTGGATTGGAAGGATGATGGGAGCGTCATTTACCTCTTGTGGAGTTCGCATACAACAACAGCTTTCATGCGAGTATTGGTATGGCTCCATTCGAGGCTTTGTATGGTAGGCCCTGCAGATCTCGTTATGTTGGGAGGAGACTGGTGATAGGCAATTAATCGGACCGAAGTTAGTTCAGGAAACTTCGGATAAGATCCAGCTTATCAGGAAGAGGCTTGTTACGGCACAGGATAGGCAGAAGAGCTATGCCGACAACAGGAGGAAGGATTTGGAGTTCGAGGTTAGCGATCATGTCTTCTTGAAGATATCGCCTACTCGAGGTGTTGTCAGATTTGGCAGGCATAGTAAGTTTAGCCCTAGGTTCATTGGCCCATATGAGTTCTCAGACGTTTGGGCAGCGTGGCATATGAGTAGCATTACCCCCAGCTTTGGCTAGCGTTCACCCTGTATTCCACGTATCTCTATGCTCAGGAAGTATGTCCGAGATCCGTCTCATGTGATTAGTCATGAGCCAGTGGAGATCCAGCCAGATCTTTCGTATGTCGAGCAACCAGTAGCTATTTTACCGGAAGGTTCAGCATCTCCGGAACAAGAGTATTGCGTCGGTGAAGTCCTATGGCGGAACTTCTCACGAGAGGAGGCTACTTGGGAGCTTGAAGATGCGATGAAGAAGAAGTATCTCCTTTTGTTTGAGTAGTGTCGTTCTAACTACGAGGACGAAGTTTCTTTTAAGGGGGAGAGGGTGTAAGGCCCTCGAATTTTTTGGATTATTGCATGTAAATAATTCGTGTCGTATATGTACGTATGTAGTATTACGTATGTATTAGTGGTATACTTATGTGTGCATGTGTATAGCTTAGGTATAAATAATGTATGTAATGCTTGATGGTAGTGTGTACATGATAACGTATACATATAGCATGTATATAGGTGTAAAAGGTGCATGGTTTCTGCATGTTTTAGACTTGGCCGAAGGCCATATTGGCGTCAATAGCATGACGTCGATGTTGTGTCAGCGTCCACCCATGGACGCCAACACTAATCCCAACGTCTAACGATGTGGACGCCACTTCTCTGACCTGCATGTGTTGCAGAGCCAGAATTCTGGAACAAGGCAACTCACACCTGGGGAGCTGTCTCCCAACGGTCTGAGAGCCATCATGTCACCCTGTGCGTGGGAGAGAAGCATCTCCCATATATCTAACCCGAATTTGCTTCCCCAACCCTTCTCTTTACCCTTTTGCAAGAGAGGAGAAGAAAACCCTACTTTCTGAACTGAGGAAAAACCCCCACTTTAGAACCCAAAATCCAACAACCTGAAGCTTGTTCCGGGGTTCTGCTGCAACAAGGAGCTTGCTGGATCATCGAGGAAGGCTTCCCCACCCACTTGCTTGCAGCACCTGCATCGACCTAAAACCCGGAGGGAGGGAGCTCTTTTAGAGGCTTCTTGGGACTGCCCAAGGAGAGCTTCTCCGACCCATTTAGATCCTTTGGAGGTTTCTAGGCAAGTACCCCATTCATAACGTCCTGTATGTGCTAGGATGGTTTTACTATTTTTGTATATTTCCTCGTGTCCTAGACCCCAAAATTCACCCCATCTTTGGAGCTCGGGTCTGTGTTCTGCACAGACTTGGCATTGATGGCAATGTCCCTTGCCGCTAAGATATGCTTAGCGTCCATCGACTATGCCGTTGACTTGAATTAGCGGCCAGAGACCGCGCCAAGTTCATCTGGATAGAACAGTGACATGTTCTGCCCTTCTATACGACTATTTTTGATATGTTTCACGATGAGGATATACGTTAGCATTTATATGCTATGTATATTGTTGGTGTGATGGATGTGGTGTGTGGATGGATTATCACAAATGATAGGACTCAATTATTTCATGAAGATACATGTGTGATGAGTTTTAATCTCGTTAAACCATGTTTGCATGATTTATGACAAGTCTGAATGCCCTAATTTGTGAGGATTATGCATGTGAGGTTCAGTCCCTGTTCTAAATTTCTGAGATTATCCCATGCTTGTGTAAATTATTGCAAAATTTGTTTAGGAAAAATAGAGATCATGCTAGGTCATGATAAATCTTCCATAAATTAATGGATTGTCCAATAAATTTAGGAATAAATTTGTGGTTCCATGCTTGTAGGGTTCAGACAGTGAGTGGTAAAACTGTGCTTGTGTTTAACTCCATGTTAAATCGAATTTCGGATAGCATGTGAAATTAATATAGATTTTCTGTAATTCCGTTTTAGTTCATAAAAATCTGAAAATTTGCATGAGGAATCCTAGACCGAAATTAACATGTGGTTAAAATTTCAGGTCATTTGGACCAGTACTTAATGTAATATGAATTTTCCATGTAAATTGTGAATCTATGCATGCCAATGTGAAACAATTCGATTTAGGTGTAATCCGACCTGATCGGTGATATTTACCTGAATGTAGATTTTGAAATCTGTAGTGCCATGTTAGGAAAAACAGAGAAATGTGCATGTGAGTGAGAAAGTGAATAGAATGAGAGTGATATGTGTAGACTCTGTGTTAAAAATGGTAAAAACGTGTAATGTGTAAATTGTGCCATGTGTGACATTGCTTCCACAGAGGGCAGTGGAACCGTATCAGGGAAAAGTCCCCTGAGAAGGTTCAATGTGTAAGTGACCCTAAGGGCATTAGGGGGAAATCCTGGAGGTGGACAAGTACCACTGGTTAGGGTGGAGACTTGTTCTCCGGTCTGCGTAGTCCAAGAGTCACCATTGTAATGGTAGATGGCGTCTATGTGATGTGATGTGTTGTGTCCTTCTTTGGTGGTTTGGACTATGTGTCACGGCACTAAATGTGAAAGTGTAAATGTGTAAATGTGCATGTGTTCATGTGTTAATGTGAAAGTGAACAATGTGTAATGTGTATGTGTAAAGTGCAATTTATGTGAATTGGAAATTTGTGTAAAGAAAATGTGAAACCAAAGTGTGAGGGTATGATATTGTAATCCATGTTGTGACAAATCTGAAACCAAGTTAAATCAGTAGCTTCATTATGTTAGGATCATGTTTATATGTGTAAAATGCCTAGAATCCATGCTAGGGACAATTAACAAGTATGTGCACAAAATCCATGTTTGGTTGTTCACATGTTGTATTTAAATAACATTGTAGCACTCATGTGTAGGGTTATGGTTGCTAAATCATGTGAAAACCAGCAAGTTAAAGTATGTAAAATGTTCGTGTACATGCACAAGAATGCGTAGATTCCATGCTAGGTGTGTTTTGTTCATGTACATAGGATAATCATGCTAAGGGATTCATGTTTTAGTTAAAAGGCAAGTAGAATTTCATGAGTAGGAATGATTAGAGAACATGTGTTAGGAATTTATCTTGATAAGGAAATCTAAAAGCATGCATCATGTGTTACTTATAGAATTGTCATGGTTGGTTATTCATTCCAAACGTTAAGCATGATGCATGTTGAGTTTTTGCAATGGTGTGTGTAGAGCCTACTATGACATGTACGTGTATGGTATGAGTGGTGTTACTTGCTGAGTCTTTAGACTCACTACTTGCTTCGGCGTACAGGTGTAGTTGGTGACGTGGCACCGTTAGAGGAGACGATGGAGACGACTGCGGGTGCGGAGATTAGTCTTTGGAGTACTTTGTGACTTTTGCGTTTCATAGTATGTAAATTGAACGTTGTATTAGCGTTATCATGGAAAGAATGTATAATAGTGGACATCTATGTATTAAATTTTCAGCAATTTAAATTATGTGAACTTTAAGTTCTTTAATGTCATTGCAATTTCATGTATGCTAAATGTGGATGATGAATGAATGAAGACAGTAGTTCTTTTTACTTCCGCTACTCTGTTCTTATATTCACGTGTATCTCAGCTGAATGTATCGATGGGTAAATGTCCCACTGTGATGACGCTTGCTATACCGACGTGGGTTGGTATAATCGTACCGGTATAATGAGGGCCGTCACATCAGGCCTCACAGAACTCTAATTCTTCTGTCTGTGCAATCTGTCGACAGACGACAACTTATCTGTCGACAGATCTCACAGGTTCTGCTCTGCCCGAACTGGCCTTTCTTCTGTCTGTGTGATCTGTCGACAGGCACTTCTCTAGATGTCGACAGACACCAACTCTTCAAGTAATTCATGCCTATTTCACATCTACTTGTTCAGCAGGTTCATGAACTTCACTAAGGTGTTTATTGGGTGGATATACATGTTTAACTTCATCACATATACATGATATTGATGCTATCCCCTAAACTACCATGATTTGGACATACTACTCATGCTTGGGTTTATGTTACAACATTTTGAAAACATTGAACTGTCTTAGAGGATTAACACCTAAACTCCATGAATAGTTTCCTTGTAGGCTCACACCATTCTCAATACAATTGAAAAATTTATGGTCATTGAACTTTATGTTTTGAACTGAAGGATCATCATATACATCTCCTTGATCTTAAGTTAAGCTAAAATGGAGAAAAGCTACCTATTTCAGAAAAATATATACAACGTCATTTAAAAATAAAAATTGGGATAAAGGTAGAGCTATGATGGGTCTTACTGAGTAACTGGGGAGACGGGCATCACAAATGTCTGCCCTCGCGTCAAAAAACAAACTCATTATCTCTATACAACGGTATAATGGAAACTTCGATTGAGTAACTGGGGGTACGGGCACTTGTCGTGTCTATCCTCATGTCAAAAGGTCTGAAGTTATCTTGAATATCACTTTTCCCATTGCATTCTTGTCTTGAAAGCAAAAAAAAAATGAAATAGTGTGAAGCCTGCACAGTGTTGTCTATGGCTATCCAGAAGTTTAGACATTATTTCAATCATCATTTGATCATCATAAACTTGGGATAGTGTTGGTCTACAATGTCCTTAATCAACCAAGGATAATGGTGTCTTTTCTCAACGAATGGAAAATGTTCTCTTAATGCTTTAACTTTAAGTCCCTTGGGTATTATGTTTAAACCATTTAGGCAAGTGGGAGAGCCTTAATGTCCATGACAATGATAGGTTACAATATGTGTTTACCCATCTTACACCTTACAAATATGACTCATGTAACCATTGCTCCCATTTCTTTCTTCAAAATCCACATCAAAAATCAATGGCAGAAACTCTGCAGGATCTGTCGACAGATCCCCTGTCATCTGTCGACAGCCGGCGGCAGACCCGGTTTGGGAAGTCCAACGGGCACGCTGTTTGGGGATTTTTTGGTGGGGCTTGCCTTTTAAAATCCCCTCCTCTTTCTATAAAAAGGCATCCATAGGAACCCTTCTCCTCCTACCACCAAAACCCCTCTCCACCTCCCCTCCAAATCTCCATACCCTGTTCTGGACGGGAAAACCCTACCTTCCTCCGGTCTTCCTTCCTCTCATCCGAGCCCTCACCCACGTCTCTCTTCATGCTCATCCTTCTTCTTCTAGCCTTCCTTATGTCTTCCAGGCCGTCCAAGAAACTAGCTTCTCTCCGTCGTCCCTCTTCTTCTCGGGCCGACGGGGCTGAGGCTGAGCGCAGGACAAAGCATCGGGACGATCGTCTTCCCGAGCTTGTGGTGCTTCCCCGTCTTCACCTCACCCACTCAAAGGGGACGCATACCAAGTTTGTCCAGCAACGGTATGTAGAGTTTGAGTCCTTGGCCGACATGTTTCCTAATCTCCAACCCCTATTTGACAATCAGGGCTGGACTCCGTTCTCTACCATCACCAGCGGTATTCTCCTTCCGCCGTTCGTGATTTCTACAACCACCTTGGCTTCACTCCAGATAATCATTTCTTTACCACCATCAAGGGCACAACCTTTCAACTCACTGAAAATCTTCTTTGCACAGCCTTTCAAATCCCCAATTCTGGAGTTGATATCCTAAGCCACAAACCGGATGCCTCTGTCTACTACCCTCTCCTCACACTTGAGGATTATGATGGCACCAAGAAAATCTCTAAACTCAATGCAAACTCATTTCCTCCATTGATCAGGATGATCCACCACATATTCACTACCATGATTGCGCCTAAACATGGCAGTCGGGAGTTGGTCACGATGTTCACAAATCTCTCTTCACCTTCTTCCTCAGTTGTGAACCCATTAATCTCCCACTTCTGATGCTTGGTCTTATCAAAAAACATTCTACCAACCCCAGAGGTCGATGCCCTTTGCCTATCCACTTACCTCCCTCATGAGGTTCATCGGCATTGACATTCCAGACAGCGAGTGCATAGAGCTAAATTCTCGCAACAGCTTTGATCTCACTGCAGCACATCGCATGGGATACAATCTTGTTGATGGAATTGTTACCTGGGAGCTTAAGGGTAAAGCACCTGCTGATGCCGTAGGGGAGAATGTTGAAGACGAAGATGAGAATCTTGCAGAAGATGCTGAAGATGACGAGGATGAAGACTCCCAGTCTAGATCACTGGTGTGCCAGGCGTTGAGATTGTTAGTGATGCTCCAGCTCAACCATCCATTAGAGATTTGCTTGCACAGTTACAGCTACAGATGTTCACTGGATTTGAGAAGTTGAATACAAGATTGGACACCATGGATTCGAGTCTGGAATCACTTGCGGACACTCAAGTCCAGCTCCAGCTCCATATGACAAGGCTTCAGACAGAGATGCATAACACTCGTCAGGCTCCAGCTCCGCCTGCTGATGATGCTGCCTAGATAGGCTTTATGTCTAGGAATGGGTCTTCACGTAGTGTCTATGTCCTGTCTTGTCTGAGTCTTATGGTCTTTTTATTTCACTTTGTGGTCATGTATCTTCTTTCTCTTTCATGTTTACTCTCAGTCAAACAACTTTTTGTACTGTGTATGCCTCCTTCAAATCAATGAATTCACAGTGCCATGTTCCATGTTTGTCTATATGTTTGTCTAATGAATGCTTTTAGATGTGTCAAAAGGGGGAGAAACCTCAATGTGCATTAATTGATAAATTTTGTCATCATCAAAAAGGGGGAGAATGTTGGGTTTTCATTCTAACATTTATAGCAACATGTTTTTGATGATGAATAACTTCAATTGAGGTTTGATACATGTAACACATGAAATAGAAACTAATGCAATACTTGATTGTTTGTGTATTCAAAATACTTAATTTTACATGTGTCATCATGTAGGTACAAACGCACAAAGTCAAGCTCTTTCCAAGCAAGTGAAAAAGATCACAAAAAGCAAAAACAAGGTTACCTGTCGACAGACACAAAAGACCTGTCGACAGATCTCACAAGTGTGGTCTGCCAGAAGACCCATAGTTCAAAAATTCTTCATCTGTCGACAGATGACAGATCGGCTGTCGACAGATCTCACAGTCTAGAACATTCAGACTTCTATCACTTACACAAAAGAGCACATCTGTCGACAGATGGTCTTCGACTGTCGACAGATCTCACAGAGCTGAAGATTCATACTTCTGTCTTACTGTCGCCTGTCGACAGATGGTCAAGACCTATCGACAGACGGAGTACAATTCAAACTACGGAAGTTTCTAAGTTATCCTAGGAGGTGTTTCCAACTCTCACGTTTCTCCATGTGAGAACTCCTATATTTAAACACCTCTTTGAAGGAAATTTCACAGAGAAGCAGCCACAACCAAAAACCCTAAAGCTACTCCAAGTTTCACAAGAGTTGCTGCTGCCCTGCTTCAAACTGCTACACAGAGCCCTAAAGATCCATCGATCTAGCAGTTTTGAAAGAAGAACGTCGAGGATTCAACCTTCTCCATCGACTCAAAGCATTCAAGTCGAAGATTGAACTTCTCCAGGCGTTCTCAGAAGAGTTCTTCACCAGGATTTGTTCTCTCACTAAGAACTCTCTCTATTTTCATATTTCTACCATCTGTGTGTGTTGTGGTGATTCAAGCGATCCTTGTGCTTGAGATCACGTGTGTGGTGTTGTTCTGATCGTGGGTGCACATCAGAAAACACGTGTGTGTGAGTTGTAGTCACCGAACTCGCTGATAAGCAGTTTTCTTTGTGTGTGTGTGTGTGTGTGCCGTGGACGTAGGATACACGATTTGTGTACTCCGAACCACGTAAATCTTCGTGTCTTGTGGTTTGAATGATTTTCATGTTAGATGCTTGATAGGCACGTTGCATTCACGCACTAGATAGATTGCTAACTCACCTACACATCGTCAACACACCTAAGTCTTACGTTGTTTCTACAGAAAATTCAAAAGACTTTGTTGTGATTGAAAAAGGGTTGTTTTCACACTTTTAATTGATAGTAATCTATTCAACCCCCCTTCTAGATTACCATATTGGGATTCCGCAAACATTTCATGGATCTCTATCTGAGACAATAGAGACCGGGTCCAGTGCAAAGGTACCAATCTGTCCACAAACAACTGAGCCAGTCTGTCCACTGACCACACTGCTCTGACCAGTAGGAAGCGAGCGGTCTTCGTCAGCCTGTCAACGATGACCCAAACACTGTCGTGCCCCCCTGAGAAGTGCGAGGTAAGCCAGAAACAAAGTCCATGGTGACGTGCTCCCACTTCCACACAGGAATAGGAAGCGACTGCAGCTCGCCACCAGGACGCTGGTGCTCTGCCTTCACCTGCTGACAGGTAGGGCAGCGTGAAACAAACTCAGTGATATCTCTCTTCATCCCAGGCCACCAAAAGAGTACCCTCAAGTCATGGTACATCTTGGTGGAGCCAGGATGAATCGAGTATCGTGACCGGTGCGCCTCAGCAAGTACCTCCTCCCTGACATCTGCTGGAACGTAGAGTCTATCCCAGAACTGAACCTCGCTGTCCTCGTCCAGTGCTACCTCGGGCAATTGAAACACGTCTGCTAAGTCCTCGTCTACACTATGCGCCTTAAGCACCTGTTCGTATATCAACGTACGAACTATCATGCTGGCCAACACCGCTCTCTCACGGAGGCTAGATGGCATGAACACACCCTGAGTGGCGTCCTCCAGAAGTCTCCAGTGTCTAATCAACAAAGAACTCAAGTGGGCTCTCCTACTCAAAGCGTCTGCTACGATGTTAGCCTTTCCCGGGTGATAGGAAAGGGTAAAATCGTAGTCCTTCAAGTACTCGAGCCACCTGTGCTGCCTGAGGTTGAGATCTCTCTGCGTGAAGATGTATTGTAAGCTACGGTGATCTGTGAAAACCTCAAACACCTCACCGTACATGTAGTGTCTCCACAACCTCAAGGCAAACACAACCATTGCAAGCTTTAGGTCATGCGTCGGGTAGTGCTGCTCATGCTTCTTTAGCTGACGAGAAGCATAAGCAACTACTCAACTGTGCTGCATCAACACAGCACCCAAACCAGTACCTGATGCGTCTGTATAGACAACAAAGTTGCCACTGCCGGAAGGTACCACAAGGATCGGAACTAAAGTCAGCCGGCTCATCAGCTCCTGAAAACTGCGCTCGCACTCTGCTGTCCACACAAACCGAGTCTCCCACTTGGTCAACCAGGTCAAAGGCTCTACAACTCTGGCGAAGTTTTGCACAAACCTCCTGTAGTAGCCTGCTAGCCCCAGAAAGCTGCGAACCTCTGCAACTGTAGTGGGCTGGGCCTAAGAAACCACGGCCTCAACCTTGGCGGGATCAACCGCCACACCTGCACCAGAAACAACGTGACCCAGAAAGTGCACCTCCTTTAGCCAAAATTCACACTTGCTGAATTTGGCGTAGAGTTGGTGACTCCTCAGAGCCTGCAACACCAGCCTCAAGTGGACCTTGTGCTCCTTTGCCGTCGCTGAGTACACCAAAATGTCGTCGACGAACACCACCACGAACTGGTCCAGGTACTCTCGAAAAACACTGTGCATCAGCTCCATGAACGCTGCAAGTGCATTTGTGAGCCCAAAAGGCATCACAACAAACTCGAAGTGGCCGTAGTGGGTGCGAAAAGCTGATCTGGTGATGTCTGACTTGCGGATCCGCAACTGGTAGTAACCCGACCTCAAGTCGATCTTTGAGAACACTGAAGCTGACTGCAACTGGTCGAACAAGTCATCAATCCTGGGCGAAGGATACTTGTTCTTCACGGTCACCTGATTCAGCTGCCGATAATCAATGCACATTCTGAGGCTGCCATCCTTCTTCCTCACAAATAGAACAGGCGCTCCCCACGGCGAACAGCTAGGACGAATGAAGCCCAACGAAAGCAACTCCTCTAGTTGGCGCTTCAACTCCCGCAGCTCTATCGGCGCCATCCGGTATGGTGCCTTGGACGTAGGCATCGTCCCCGGAAGCAACTCAATGGAGAAGTTTACCTCCCGCTCAAGCGGCAAGCCAAGTAGATCCTCCGGAAACACGTTGGAAAACTCACAAACCATAGGCACATCTGAAACAGAAATCTCACCAGAATCTGAGACACACACAGAGGCCAAGAAAGCAACACAACCATCTCAGATGAGGCGCCGAGCTCTACAGAAAGAGACAAAGGGTCAGCGGACAGACCGAGTACCTCGGAAGCAAAGCACAGGTGCTCCAGGTATCTCGAACCTCACGGTCTTCCGCTGACAATCTACCAATGCAGAGTGTGGCTCCAACCAATCCATGCCAAGAATGGCATCAAAGTCGTGGAGCTGCAAGGCAAACAGTCTGGCTGGTAACTGATGGCTCTGTACCTCGACGGTGACACCCTCCAAGTAACCAAGGGTACGCACAAAGTCACCCGTCGGTAGCTCAACTACAAGGTCACAGGCCCGCTCTAGAGCAAACTCGGACAAGGAAGCAAAGAACTCCTCAGAAGCAAAACAGTGCGTGGCACCCAGATCAATCAAAACTCTAGCAGCTCTACCAAGGATGGGAACCATACCGACGACCAGATTAGAGGCCTCCGCCTACTCTCTGGTGATGTTCATCACCCGACTGTGACCACGTCCTCGCTGAGGCTGCTGCTGCTGGCGCTGCTGGTACTGACCCTAGTGCTGCTGCTGGCGCTGCTACTGCGGCTGCTGGTACTGACCCTGGTGCTGCTGCTGGTGCTGCATTGGCTGGGGTGGATGGTACTAAACCTGAGGTGCCTACTGCTGCCTCAACGGACACTCTCACCTGTAGTGACCTGGCTGCCCACAGTGGTAACAACCCAAGTCCTGCTGGCTCTACTCTACTCCCTGCTGCACCGACTGCTCCACTGGTTGCTGCTCTGACTGATGTCACTACTGCTGCTGCCTATACTGACGCATGCCTCCATGAGAGAACAGCTTCTTCAACTTCGAGGTTAGGCCAGCACCACCTGTCCCCGAAGAAGAAGAAGAAGAAACACTCCCTCGATTGCCCGAAGGGCGTTGGTATGGAGAAGACCTCGTCGAGCCTCCACTCTGTTGTGGCTGAAACTGACACTCCCACTCCATGGCGGTGGCTCTCGCCACTGCCGTCCCTAAAGTGTCACAGAGGTGGCCAGTCATGGCCCACCTCAACTCTGAGCATAGCCCGCTAATGAACCGCTCGGTACGAGCCTGCTCACTAGCTGCCACGTAAGGGACGTGTCGAAGTAGCTGCACAAACCTCTGGTGGTACTGTGCTACAGTCAAGTCTCCCTGCACCAACTCGTGGAACTGGTCCCTCCTCTCATGTCAAGTGTAGTCGGGGAAGAACTCGCCGTGAAAGGCCACTAGGAACTCTGCCCAAGTGATCTGGTCTAACCTCCTGCTCTGAAAACTGGTCTGCCTCATAGCTCTCCAACACACGTGGGCTGACCCCTTCAGATGATATACTCCCAATCTGACCTGGTCCACCTCTGCATAGTCCATGGTCTCGAAGGTGCGCTCGAGCTCATGGACCCAACTCTCTGCCTAGTCTGGATCACTGTCACCAGAAAAAGTCAGAGGCCGAAGATGAAGAAACTTCTCCAGAAGCACCGTGCAGTCCTCGGGTGCTGCTGCTGCAACTGGAGTCTGCTGCCATACCACTGGGGGTACCTCTGGCTGAACCGGTGCCACCTGCGGGGTCGGTGGTGGCTGCTCCTCTGCTGCCATCTCTGCGAACTGTTGACCTCCTATCGGCATCTGCTGGTGCGGCTGGTACTGAGGGTACTACGGGTACTGCTGGCACTGCGGGTACTGCCACGGACCCTGGAACATCGCTCTCCACCACTGCTCCATGACGGTCGGCGGGGGTTGGGGCAGAAACCACTGTTGCTGGTGCTGCGGCTGTTGTGGCTCTCCCTGCCGCAACGGAACGCCCTGCGGCAACGGGTCTCCAAGCTATTCAAATTGCTGGGGCTGAGCGTCGATCGGCATGTGCCTGACAGCAACCGACCCATCTGACTCGAACTCCTGATGCTCCACCAACTCACGAACCTGCCTACGAGTGCGTGGAGGCATGTTCTGCAAAATAGACACAATAAGCAGTTAACAGATAAAACTCCAGCGGCTAGCAGTGTTTACTTGTACTTCCTAAAGGACTTTACGTCATTACTTATTTCCACTACAAGTCTTGATAGACCCCTGAGCTCTGATATCACTATAATGGCCCTGGCGCCTGGATCCCCGATTCTCACCAAGGATCCGAACATCGGCACCGCCGCCCACAGGTCTGGAGACCCGGAAGGGCTAACGGATCGGTCTAACAAGATATGTAACAAAAATAAATAACAACAAACATACTAAAGTGCACCACAAGTGAACAAAGAGTGTCCAACACTAAGTAACAATTTAGTACAGTCCCAAAGTAAATAAAGTACAAGTGTTGAAATAAACGGGAAGGAACACGTCCTTAAGGGCATACCATGAGGGTGAAGTACAAATTCTGGGGGAACACTACCACTAGAGACGCCGACTACTGCGAGCCCGTCTCCTCAGTATGCCGCGGAGGGAGCTGCTGTGAAGTCTCACCTACAAAATAGGGAGTGAGATTCATGAAGAAGCCTAGTAGGGACTACCAATCTCCCACTAGTTCTAACAGCAGAAAAGAATTAATGTGTAATAATTAAATAAAGCAGTAAAGTCTATTCTACTAAACAGAGTAAATTACAGAAGTGTTTAAGAAACTACACGGTCGTTGGTCTAAGCTACTCAGTGGAACCGGAAAACCCATGTACACCAAGGCACAACAAGAACCCAGCTGTAAACACAGACAGTAGAAACTGCTTGGACAAATACACTAGCTACAGAATGCTACACTAGTCATCCGGTCAGGTGTGCCACGCGCCATACCCTCGACCAATGGTCCATGTCTAGCACCTCCCATTGGAGTGAGATGCGGACTAAGAACAAACACAATTGCCATAGACTGGCCGGATTACGGTCCCACGCCTGACCCCTCTAAATGGTTCCGGAACCATGTAGAGTGAGGCAGTGAGAAAAGGACTAGATGGTCTGCACCGTAAGAGCACCACACTACCTCGGAGAACCATACCAGCTAAGAGAGCTCTACAAACGACTCTACGCCGTTGTCCCCACCATTTTCCCCTTCTGGTCCAAGTCCAAGACTTGAGCACACCCGCCGCCGGGAGAACTCCCTCTAACAGACGCACGAGGACAAGCCCTCAAGTGTCGAGCACCAGGCGAAGAGACTAGAGTAGCACTACACTAGGAACAGCATAGGTGCCAAGAAAATCGAGTCGCAGCAGAAGCGGAAAACTCTGAACTACAGGTTGCCAAGTCCCCTCTCAAACTGAGAAGGCGACACACAGGTTGTCGCCACCTGAAGGTGACGCTCGGCCTGTCGCAACCTGGGTCAGGAAGGCGATGCAGAACCAGTCGTAACCATGTCGCGATAGGGATCTTATCATGACCAGAGGGATCTAGGTAATGGCTTGAGACCCCAACCCACCATAAAATAAATACTGGAAAAGAAGACGACAGCCACCCTGTCGCAACCAGAATGCGATAGGGTGGGCGTCGCTTCCCGGGCAATGAAGGCGACGTGTCGGGGTGTCATGACCTGGGTCGCGACGCTAACCGTGTCACGACTGTAGGGTTCGCATGCCCGAGAACATCTTCTTCATGCCAAACTCCACCCATACAACCATACCATAGGGAGGGGAACATGCATGGTGAAATAACCAGACTGTACAAGGCCAAACCACCAACAAGAAACCCCATGCATGCATGGAAAACCAAACTACGCTACATAATGCACACATGATATTCTCAACATGCACAACCCAACCCAAGCATGAAACCTCACTCACAAGCACAACCAAGTAAACCACATGAAACATGGATCACATTGCACACCTAGCATGGATCCTAATTGGCCTGGAGATGGGGTTTGAAGTCCTAGCATGCTAGAACTAGGTGGAGGTTTGAGAAATCCCTACCTCCAAATGAAGATCCACCCAATTAGGTCCTTCTCGTAGGATAGCACCCCTCCACCTCTGAGCTCCAATGCTCCGAAAGCCGCCGTCCACGAGCCGAGCTCGACCTCCTCCTTCATGCACCAAGAGAAGAAGATCCACCATGCAAGAAGAAGGGGAAAGTAAGGGAGAAGCACAAACACATACAACCACACAATAGATCCATGCACTTACCTACACAATGCAAATCACCCCCACAAGGCCTTCCCAAACTTCCCATGGATCCACCAGCCTCTAGAATTGCCGGAGGGAAAAACACCAAGAGAAAGGCCAAATGGGGGTTCTGCTCTCTACCAGAAGCACTTAAACACAGACGATGAGAACATGACATGTTGACTGTCGCGTTCCATGAAGTGAACGCGACACCAACATCGTCGCTATCTCATGGTCAAGGTCAAGCTAACCAGCGGAGATGCCACGGGTCGACCTCTCAGGTCCGACACCAGATCGCGACGTCTGACCTATCGCCTTCCCACTGTCAAAGGTTGACACCCGTCACCACAAACCCGACAGCAAGACGATAAACGCGCATGCTGCGGTCAGAGAGTGAACGCGACAGCATGTCCGTCGCATTCCGGAACGCGACGACCAAACTGTCGCCTTCAGAAGGCGACAGCCCAAGTGTCGCTACCTCCAACAGAAGGCGACTGACCATGGAAAGAAGGGATGTTACAATCTAACAACAAAAAAAACAATTTCGTCCTCGAAATTAAGGGTGAAACTAGGGGAAGAGAGAGTAAACAAAGTACCTGTCACTCGAACAAGTAAGGGAACTGCTCTCGCATCTCATCCTCACGCTCCCAAGTGGCCTCGCCACCGGCGCGGTGCTCCCAAACCACCTGGACGAGTGGGATCTGCTTCCTGCGAAGCTGCTGCACTCTATGGTCCACCACGCTGACTGGGTACTCTGGCATGGACAGGTCGGGGGTGACCTCTAGCTGCGAGTAGTCGAGTACGTGCGACGGGTCTGGCATGTACTTCCTCAGCTACGACACATGGAAGACGTCGTGGACACCTGCCAACTCAGACGGTAGAGCCAACCTATAAGCGACCTCGCCAACCCGCTCAGGGATGGGAAAGGGGCCAACAAACCTCAGGCTAATTTTGCCCCTCTTCCCAAACCTGAGAACGCCCTTGGTGGTGAGATCCGAAGAAGCACCCTGTCGCCGACCTCAAACTCAAGTGCCCTCCTGCGAACATCGGTGTAGCTCTTCTATTTGCTCTGCGCTGTCTGCAACCTCTGCCTGATCAGCCTCACGGTGTCTGCACACTACTGCACCAACTCTGGACCCAGCAACTGCCTCTCGCCAACCTCGTGCCAGTGCAATGGTGTCCTGCACGGTCGACCATACAGAGCCTCGTAGGGCGCCATCCCAATGCTGGAGTGAAAGCTATTATATATGAAAACTCCACCATGGGAAGGTGCGACTCCCAAGTGCCGCCCCAGTCTAGCAACACGCTCTCAACAAGTCCTCGAGGGTCTATATAGTCCTCTTTGACTGCCCCTCTATCTGTGGGTGGTAAGCCAAACTCAGCCTCAGCTCAGTGCCAAGTGACTGCTGAAAGCTGCGCCAGAAATGAGAAGTGAACCTCAGATCTCTATCTGAGACAATAGAGACTGGGGTCCCATGTAAAGGTACCACTCTATCCACAAAAAATTGAGCCAGTCTATTGACTGACCATGCTGCTCTGACCGGTAGGAAGCGAGCGGTCTTTGTCAGCCTGTCAACCCCCAAACACTGTCGTGCCCCTGAGAAGTGCGAGGTAAGCCAGAAACAAAGTCCATGGTGACGTGCTCCCATTTCCACATAGGAATGGTAAGCGACTGCAGCTCACCACCAAGATGCTGGTGCTCTGCCTTCACCTGCTGACAAGTAAGGCAGCAGGAAACAACTCAGCGATATCTCTCTTCATCCCAGGCCACCAAAAGAGTACCCTCAAGTCATGGTACATCTTGGTGGAGCCAGGATGAATCGAATATCGCGATCGGTGCGCCTCAGCAAGTACCTCCTCCCTGACATCTGCTGGAATGTAGAGTCTATCCTGGAACCGAACCTCGTTGTCCTCGTCCAGTGCTACCTCGGCAACTGCAACATGTCTGCCAAGTCCTCGTCTGCACTATGCGCCTCAAGCACCTACTGGTATATCAACGGACAAACTGTCATGCTGGCCAACACTGCTCTCTCCTGGAGGCTAGATGGCGTGAACACACCCTGAGTGGCGTCCTCCAGAAGTCTCCAGTGTCTAACCACAAAGAACTCAAGTGGGCTCTCCTACTCAAAGTGTCTGCTACGATGTTAGCCTTTCCCGGGTGATAGGAAAGGGTAAAGTCATAGTCCTTCAAGTACTCGAGCCACCTGCATTGCCTGAGGTTGAGATCTCTCTGCGTGAAGATGTACTGTAAGCTACGGTTGTAGCACCATGGATTTTTAAAATCCAAATAAAATAATTTTTTATTTAAATAAATGAAATAAATTGATTTAAGTGGAATAAAGGGAGAATGCATTGTATAAATGGGAATTAAAGCAATCCCCATTAAATTAAATTAGTAATGGGTTACTCTAATAACCCAAACCCAATGGAATGGCCCAAATAGGGATAGCCCATGTTGGAATGAGAATTAAATTAATGAAATTCGTATCTAAATAATTAATAAATAGTAAAGGGTTAAGATAAATGTTAAATAACTCTTATATATCTAACTAAAGAGTCCTAAACCCATCCTAACTCATTAACCACGAAATTAAACTCTCCCCTACCCATTAGATGGATAAATGAGAGAAAATAGAGAGATAAATGTGGAATTTTCGTAATTAAAGGAGGAGAGAAGAGTTTGGGGTTGTATGGACTCTATAGGAAGCTTAAACACTTCAAATCTCCTCCCTATCTCCCCATTTTCGTGGCTGGAACCCTAGAGAAGGAGGAGAAAGGTTGGAGACCAAGGAGCAAGGAGGAGAAGGCTTGGAGCAAGAAGGTTTTCCCGTTTTTCGTCTTCAACCTAGGGTTTTCTTGGACTCGACAAAAGGTAGGCAATCTCTCAAGAAAAAATCATGAATAATTACCCTAGGTAGCCTTCATGTACCTATTCAAAAGCCCTATCGTTTCGTGGTATTTCGTTCATCCATTTGGGCGAATTTAATTCGTGAAATCCTGTTGTTCTCATGAACTAAGATCTCATATTTTATCTAATTCCCGATATGTACTTGTTCACATGCCATGATAAAATTCTCAGTTATACTACATCACACTAGCTTTCAAACGCCTCTAGTCTCGCTTGATTTCGATCTCCCATGAGGGAGAATTAAATCTTTGAATCTCTGTCTATTTCCTATACCCACTCTTCATGTTGACCTTTAAACATCGTGCATATTTGATATCATGCCATGAAAAAATTCTCTAAACTACTACATCGTATTAGCTTTCAAACGCCGCTGGTTTCATAATTTTTCATCAAGTGTACATCTCTAATTAATTCGTTGAACTCTGACTGCGCCTGTTTAGATCACCAAAAAGTAACCTGATCAATGCATGTCTAAACCTTGTCTATTTTCAAATTAATCGTGCATGTTGATAGATGTACATGTCTAATTTCGTTTAAAACTAGTTTCATGTTTTTTGGATCACCGTGCTATTTTATATGTAATTTAGAACATCCATGTATCACAGAGAGCTCGCCCTGGGAAAAAGGGAAAAAGGCAATCTCACCTGTTATCGCGACTGCGCGACCCGCCGCGATAACAGTGGGGTCGCGCCGGCCGATGGCGTCGCGTCAAGAACGCGGCGGCACGGGCCGCCGCGATTCACCCCGGACCGGGCCAGACCGGCCAGGTCCCGTGTCGCGCCCAACCGCCCCGTCGCGACTTGAAACGCGACGGGTAGGTCCGTCGCGTTTCAAAGATTTCGGCCAGAACTATTAAATTGTGTACATGCCCTACTGTTTTGGCTATTTAACCCTTAATTAGCTACGATTAAACCATGTTATAATTAATTTGACTTGTTAGATTAATAAAAAATGACATTTGCACGACTTGTCATATCCTCAAAATTTCTTTACACTTCCACACACACAACATTATGAAATGCCATTTGACCCTGATAAATTATGCAATAATGTATTCGGTAAAATTATCGAAATAAATGACTAAATTACCCTATTTTATTTAAATACAATTGTTTTCTATTTTTACTCGTGCATTTTATCTACCGTTACCGTTTTCCCTCGGCCTTCGAGCACTCGAGGCACAACGGACCCGTTTTTACACACTTTCCCTTGACTTGGACCACCTCTCCACCGGAATACTCTCGATTGGACCAGGGACTCCTTGTCAAGACCTCCGTAAGTCTTCTTGGCTTTGGCGCACGTCCATAGTCAACGAGCTGGTTGTACCTCAAAACCCGTTACACCTCAGGGATCAGTACGATCCAAGCCTTAGTGTTCCTTCTCATCTTGAGTTCACACCGGACCACCTGACCCGTGTACACAGCACGGCTAAGGGGCAGTTGTGACTTCTACCAGACTGCCGGCACCCGACCTGGTGCTGTGCAACCGTTACTATCGTGTTTATCGTCATCTTACGATTGTACCCCTCTCATCTACAGTCTCTTTACTCTCATCTGTTCACGTTTTCTCTACACTCTCATCTATCTCCTCTAGTGCTCTCTTATCTCTTCTTGGTACTCTATTGGCCATTCGTGTGATTGTCTAAGATAAAAGAAATGACTAATGCCAGCACAATAGGGCCCGATCAGGTCCTAGGAGGAGCGCCCGAAAAGTGCCAGTGCCCATGGGAGTTAAAATGATCATAGGATGTGTTACGGCATGCATCCAGCGCCATTTTACTATCTAGATTAATCTATGACAATCAAAGTGCTATCTCTACAAGTGCAAGCGTGATCGTTACTAGTGCACCGTTGTGCAATTTACATGTTATATCGTTACATGGCCATTCTATTGTCGTTCTCGTTGTACTATTTTCCTGTGCCAGTTGCAATTGTTCTCTCGTTATCGTGACATGCTCTACATGACTTGACTCTCTAGTTAACCTGCCATTAAGACATTAATTATTTAAAGCATGCTTGTGTTCATGAGATATTAAGTCCTACTGGGCGTCATTCGCTCATCCTGCGTATTTATTTAATGTGTTCAGGTGAGTCAGATGGAGACGACCACACATACGAGGACGGGACTGAGGGAGATGCTCAAGAGTGACCATTCAGCCACCAGTGCTATCTAGTAGTAGTTAGTGTAGTTATGAGTTAGTGAGTCAGTTAGTCATAATGTAATATTTTGATTTTGAATAAAGTACTCTGGGCCCTAGTTTTGGCTCTGATATGATGATGTAATGATGACTAGAGAATTATTAATGAAATTGGAGTTTATTTGGTGTTATCCAATTGTGCAATGGTTTGTTATTTATTTCTCGCTCTGTACTATTTAATAACTGTAATCCCGCTCCGATATTCCGCGTCGGGGCGTTACAACGGTGATCTGTGAAAACCTCAAACACCTCACTGTACAATTAGTGTCTCCACAACCTCATGGAAAACACGACCACTACAAGCTCTAGGTCGTGCGTCAGGTAGTGCTGCTCATGCTTCTTCAGCTGACGAGAAGCATAAGCAACTACTCAACCGTGCTGCATCAACACAGCACCCAAACCAGTACCTGATGCGTCTGTTTAGATAACAAGCCACCGATGCCGGAAGGTACCACAAGGATCGGAGCTGAAGTCCGCCGACTCTTCAGCTCCTAAAAACTGTGTTCGCACTCAACTGTCCAGATAAACTGAGTTTCTCGCCTGGTCAACTGGGTCAAAGGCTCTGCAACTCTGGCAAAGTCCTGCACAAACTTCTTGTAGTAGCCTGATAGCCCCAGAAAACTATGAACCTCTACAACTGTAGTGGGCTGGCCCCAAGAAACCATGGCCTCAACCTTGGCGGGATCAACTGCCACACCTGCACCAGAAACAACATGACCCAGAAAGTGCACCTCCTTTAGCCAAAATCACACTTACTGAATTTGGCGTAAAGTTGGTGACTCCTCAAAGCCTGCAACACCAGCCTCAAATGGACCTTGTGTTCCTCTGTCGTCGCTGAGTACACCATGATGTCTTCGATGAACACCACCACAAACTAGTCTAGTTACTCTCGAAAAACACTGTGCATCAGCTCCATTAACGCTGCAGGTGCATTCATGAGCCCAAAAGGCATCATGACAAATTCGAAGTGGCCGTAGCGGGTGCGAAAAGTTGATCTGGCGATGTCTGACTCGCGGATCCGCAATTGGTAGTAACCCGACCTCCAGTCGACCTTCGAGAACACTGAAGCTGACTGCAACTGGTTGAACAAGTCATCAATCCTGGGCAAAGGATACTTGTTCTTCATGGTCACCTGATTTAGCTGTCGATAATCAATGCACATTCTGAGGCTGCCATCCTTCTTCCTCACAAATAGAACAGGCGCTCCCCACGGAGAACGGCTAGGACGAATGAAGCCAAACGAAAGCAACTCCTTTAGTTGGCGCTTCAACTCCCGCAGCTCTGCCGGCGCCATCTGGTACGGTGCCTTGGACGCAAGCATCGTCCCCGGAAGCAACTCATGGAGAAGTCTACCTCCCGCTCAGGCGACAAGCCAGGTAGATCCTCCGGAAACATGTCAGCAAACTCACAAACCACTGGCACCTCTGAAACAGAAATCTCACAAGAATCCAAGACACCACAGAGGCCAAGAAAGCAACACAACCATCTCGGATAAGGCGCCGAGCTCTACAGAAAGAGACAAAGGGTCGGCGGACAGACCGGGTACCTCGGAAGCAAAGCACAGGTGCTCCAGGTATCTCGAACCTCACGGTCTTCCGCTGACAATCTACCAGTTCAGAGTGTGCCTCCAACCAGTCAGAACTCCCTCAACAGGCTCCCGAGGATGGGGGTCCCAGAAAATGGAGACAACCTCTAAATGGGACAAGCCCTCAAGTGCAGAGCACCGGGCGAAAGAGAACAGGCGGGGTAACAACCAACAGAAACTGGCACAACTGCCTTGTAACCAAGACAGGTCAGCAGGCACAAGCACGCACGGCACACCTCCCAGAAACCCCCAGGAGGACCGTCGGCCAATGCCGGCACACACGGCACGGCCCGAAAACTCAGAACACCACCAGACAGCACAGAAACGATCACTCTTCTAATAATCGATTGGCAGCTAGACAATCGATTATTAGACAGATGCGAGCCTCCTAGCGCCACCGCTAGGACACGGCCACGAAGGTGTCACCTTCGGTCACTGAATGCAATGAGCCAACTGCCGCGTTCCCCACCAGAAGGTCCTAAGGGCAACCCTGCCCTAGGGCACACGCCAACCGAGGCCACAGAACCACCCAAGGCAAACAGGTGTTTTCGCACCCTCCTAACTCATCGCGATACCATTGTGACAGGTAGGGCAACCGTGACAAGCGCCCTGTTGCGACAGGGAAGCGCGTCGCGACAACAAGCTTGTCACGACAGGAAACCAAGTCACGACATGAGCCTTATCGCGATGTCCAACTGCGTCGTGATAAGGTCACGCCCGACCGGGGCGACGCCTCCTCTGATGTCGCAACGCGCGTTGCAGTCGTGACATTAGTTGGGAGGCAGACCGTCGGGATGCTACATCCTGGGGTCGCTCACACCTTACAATCATGCCACACAGGGGGAGGGGAGCATGGGGAAAGCTGTAAAGCTATCTACCAACACAAAAGGACTCCCAATCACCCGGATTGGAGAGGGCACAAGAGATCCCTACTATTTTGGAAGAACCAAACCCCAAAGGGCCTTCACAACACCACGACCGCCACCTCCTCGCTCCACGATGCCACTCCAGCTCCGCCACAAGCCATCGCCGCTCCCCCAAGGTCCAACCGCCGGAGGAAGAGAGGGGGGAAAAGCATCCCCTCCTCGGAGAGGAGGAGGGAAAGGAGAAAGAGCCAAAGGAGGGGAAAGGGGGAGTCGGCCAAGGCTTTAAGCCTTCGGCCCCCAAGGCACGACGGGGCGGGGTGTTGCATCATAATCTTAACGCGATGGCCGCCCACACGCGACCAGAACGCGTCTCTCGGGATGCTGCGACAACCCGACAGGTCGCTCTGCCACGCATGCCACTCTGACAAGCGTTAGACGACCGAAAAGCAGAAAGCTATAGTGACCCATTGACCGGGTGCGACAAGAATGCGATGCACAAAGGGTCGCAACACAGATAACTGTCACGTCAGGCACCTCCGATGTGACACTAACGCATCGCCCAAGCCGGATGCGTTAGTGGCCAATCGTCCAACACGCAAACGGAGGAAATCGGAAAGCTCGAGATGTTACAATACATCCAATAAAAAAATAATTTCGTCCTCGAAATTAAGGGCGAAACCCGGTCGGAGAACACAATAGGTACAAGGGACCACTAAGTCGTACCACGACTTTCCGGTGGTCGCCACCACGACCCTGCCACAAAGGGAGAGGGGAGCATGGGGAAAGCTGTAAAGCTATCTACCAACACAAAAGGACTCCCAATCACCCGGATTGGAAAGGCATAAGAGATCCCTACTATTTTGGAAGAATCAAACCCCAAAGGGCCTTCACGACACCACGGCCGCCACCTCCTCGCTCCACGACGCCACTCCAGCTCCGCCACAAGCCGCCGCCGCTCCGCCAAGCTCCAACCGCCGGAGAAAGAGAGGGGGGAAAAGCATCCCCTCCTCGGAGAGGAGAAGGGAAAGGAGAAAGAGCCAAAGGAGGGGAAAGGGGGCGCTGACCAAGGCTTTAAGCCTTCAGCCCCCAAGACGCGACGGGGCGAGGCATCGCGTCAGCACTCTTAACGCAACGGCCTCCCACACCGTGACCAGAACGTGTCCCATAGGGATGCCGCGACAACCAGACAGGTAGCCTTGACACACCTGTCCATCTGACAGGCATCAGATGACCAAAAAGCAGAACGATGTCGCGATCCGTTGACCGGGCGCAACAAGAACGCGTGGGGAAACCTCACCTCTACCAGAACCAACAGAGAAGAACTCTAGAAGCACCTCACCAGAGTTCACAATTAGTCGGCACAAGGCCGACAACAGCCACAGACAGGTGTCACAGCGCTCAACCAGCAGTGCAACACAGCACACAAGCATTTGCTTAGCTCGAGCAAAGATGCCGACTGAGCAGAGCACAGTGCCCAACGGCGCACAGGCATATAAGGCCAAACACACATCCAACAAGGACACACCCTAACAACAAGGGACTGCCAACAAGGCAAGGACACCTACGACCGGTTCCATAGACCACAACCCTGCATCGGTAAAGGCCACACCACACGTAGGCTCTCTCAGCCTTCGTGACACAACCACCCGGATGCGCAGGCCGACGACGAATTCAACCGCAGCACGAGCGAACTAGCACCCACGCTCATTTTGGTTGTTCCGGCGTTGCCCTATGGTTGAGGTGCATCACTTGGCTGCTTGTGTTCTGGTGATGTTTCCCAGAACTATTTTTTATTGTCTTAGTGAGGGTTTCTCTCTCTCTCTGGGACTGCTTCTATGCTCGTGAAGTCTTTCGCTGTGTTACCTCTTTGGTTTGAGGTCTCTGTTGTCTGGTTGCCGTTGCGTTGCCCTCGAGGTTGAGGTGCATCGCTTGGTTGCCCTGTGTTCTGGTAATGTTTCCCAGAACTGTTTTGTTGTTGTCCTAGTGAGGGTTTCCTCTCCCTCTGGGACTGCTTCTGTGCTCATTGAAGTCTTCCGTTGTGTTACCTCTTTGGTTTAGGTCTCTGTTGTCTTGTTGGTTGCCGCTACGTTGCCCTCGAGGTTGAGGTGCATCGCTTGGTTGCCCTGTGTTCTGGTGATGTTTTCCCAAAACCGTTGGTTGTTGTCCTGGTGAGGCTTGCCTCAGGACTGCTCCGGGCTTGTCTCTGCCGGTTGTTGTGCTACCTCAGGGTTGAGGTATGCTGTTGTTGTATTGACCGGTGCGTTCTGGTAGGTTTCCCAGAACGGTGCCTTGGTGGTTCTGGTGGAGGTTCTCCCAGAACCGGTTTGTGTTGCTTCCACTGGCTGTTGTGTTTTTTCTCTCGATCGGCCGGTGTTTTGGCCGTTTGCTTGGGCTGCGTCCTGGTGTAAGTTCTCCCAGGACTGGCTCATGTTGTTTCTGCAGTTCTGCTTGCTGCGGAGTGGTTTGTGTTCGTTTTGGGCTACCATTGTGTTGCCCCTGTGGTTTGAAGTGTGTCGTTGGTTGGAGCTGCATTCTGGTGAGGTTCTCCCAGGACAGCTCTTGGCGCTTTTGGTGGAGGTTCTCCCTAGAGCTGCCGTGGTTGTTTTGGTTGTTGCTGCTCTTTCTCTCTATAGAGATGAGATGTTGTTGCCGCTGGGCGGACTGTCTGTGTGACAGTCTGCTTGGGTGTTGTCGGTCAAGGTGTAGTGCTTTGACTATGTGTCTGGCCGTGGTGCTGGCCAGGTTGTCTTCTTGTTTGTTTTCGAGTTTCTCGACTGCGCTGGTGGGACTTCGTGTGTCCCGTGGTCAGGTGGTTTGCTTCGTTCTCGCACTCTGTGTGCTCTCCCAGATGGTGGTCTGGTGAGTGTAGCGGGTGTTTGGTTGGCTGTGCTTCTTGTGGAAGCGTCAATCCTACGTTGTGGTTTTTCTCTTTCGTGTGCAGAAGAGGCCTATTGCGTGCCTTCTTCCTTGCTTTCCGTGGGTTGCTCGGGGTGGTGGTGCTTTCACATGGCATTTGGTGTCGTGTCGTGCACCATGGTGACTTTTGTGGCGAAGGTCCCTATAACGTCGCGTGCCTTTCGGATCCATGAGGATCGTGTGTATTGTGGTTGTGGCGGCCGTTGTGAGGCCAGTGTGAGTCGGTTGTATGGAATGCATGGTGTGGATGCGTGGTTTGAGCAGATGAAGAGCAGGGTTGGTCTTGAAATAAAACAGGACCTGCTGCTGTCCTGTTGGAATTGGCGGCCAGGTATGGCCGTTGACCTGTTGGAGTCCAAATTAGTGGACGTTGACAGCTTGAACTTGGCGACAATGGATGTGGACGCAGAGGGTGGCGGTTGTTGTTGGCGGCATGGGGGTTGACGCCAACCTGAGAATGGTGCAGGTTATAGGCTCACCCGAGGGTAGCTCTCTCAGCTCACTCTCTTCCCCTCTTGCCCCAGCTTCACGCCCTAGTGTTTCTGAAGCTTCTAACAGGTATCGAGGAGTAGTTGGACGATCGTAGAACACGCAGCATCGCTGAATTACGCGAGGAAACGTCGCGGCGTGGTGCAATTCGCGTGGGAGCTCGCGGAGGGCTCGGCGTGAACCGGGAGATTGCGGGAGATTCTAACGCGTTCTGAGGTAGGGGACGAACCCGTTTAGCTCCGTAGGAACATTAAAACACATCATAACTACTTGAACCAGCATGATAATGCATGTTAGGGTAGAGTTGCACCATACGGGATAATGGGTGGTTTGAGTAGTTTAATGTTTAAAGCATGTTGAAATGGGTTATATTGGGTTCCAGCATGTTAAATGAATCAATTCTATATGTTTTTGAGTAGCTTTAATGTTTGGGAAACCCGCAGAGCCGGATTAGGGTTTCTGCAGGGTTTATGGCCGGAGAACTTGGCGTCAAGATCGCTTGTCGCCAAGATCCTCAGCCAGGAGGTTAATGGCCAGGACCCTTGCCGTTGACTCCCTGTAAGCGGCAGTCGATGTGGCCGCCTACTTTTATATGAGCAGAAATGACTAAGTACAGTATTTATCGTTATTGCATGTGTGTTGACACATGAGGTGCACTGAGTGCACATGGTTCTCGTGTTTAGCATACAAGTATACAGTTAACTACCTACTTTAGTGACTGCGTGTTGTTTACGCGAGTCAGTTGGTTCACGTGGAGTGGACCATGGTTACTTGTGGTTTAAGTGAGGTTTCACGTGTTTGTGTGTGACGTGCACGTGGTTCTGTGTACGTGGCGAGTAGTACGACGCCTACTGTGGTTACCTCTCCAGTTGGGTGCCCCAGGTTCTTTGTGAGCCAGGCTGTTAGCTCGGGGCTTTGTCCCGGTACTTGTGCTGTACCGTCGAGGTCTGTGTCGTCTGACCTGGACACCCTCACTCTGTGTTTGAGTTGTACGTCCGGCTGAGGGAAAGACGACAGTGGGACAGTGACACTTGAGTTTGTTTTTAGTCACTTGTAGTGCGCTCGTAGTTGGGGGTACGGACACCAGTAGACGTGCTGGACCCCAACTAGTCCTTTTCCAGTGCCTCACTCTAGCGAGCCCAGGCCAGGGTCTCTGGAGGTGTCAGGCATGGGCCTGTGACCGTGTGGTCTACAGGTGGTGGTGTTTAGTTGGTCTCCACAGTTGTTTGACCTTTTCACGTGGAGCGGCAGCTGGACCTTTCGTCCGTGGCTACGAGACTGAGAGGTAAACCTGTGTTAGTTGTCCAAGTCAGTTTCTGGTGTCGCGAACCAGTTTACGTGGCTCGTGTTAGCTGTCTCTACTTTAGCTTGTACACCTGTACTGGTTTGCCGTTTAATTATTACTGTTGTTTCTCGTAGTCGCAGACGGTGAGTACTTTTACAGATTTACTTACCTGCTTAGCTGTTATATAAATTGTTGCGTTGTTTACTATTCATACTTGTGTGTTGGTTTGCTCGGTTTTGGGGGAGTTCCCTACTGAGCCAGTGACTAGAGAGGCTCACCCCTACCCCCCTCAGGTGAGAGCGAGGAGGACGTCTCTCGTTCGACGTCCAGTTCCGGGCCGCGCCGTAGCGGTGCAGGGTCAGTACCTCCAGCGGAGTAGTTCCAGCTGTGTAGTTCTCCAGCAGTGTAGCTTTGTAGTTGTTTACTTTCTTTTCTGTTGTACCTTGGGGTATCCCCAGGCCTTTGTACATCTTTACAGTTTTTAATGGAATATGGCTATGTAAATTGTGAAAATTCTATATGAAAATGTGTGTTCCTTTATGTTTACGTGGATTGTGGTTTGGTATCCCTTGCGAGGCTCCGGCCCGTTCGCGGGAGGCGGACTCGGATCAAGTACGTTATCTTTTAATGGGCTTGGCCGAGGCGATCCATCACAGTTGGTATCAAGCAAGGTCCGTGATAATATAAGGGAATTAAAAGGATACATAGCCTTATTTCGGTCATTATACACTGCTGGTAGGGACCCTGGTTTTGATCATTTGTGGTTTTGATTTTTGTCTGGTGTTTTGTGTATGTAGAAATTTCTGAAATGGCTGATAGGAGAGATTGGGGTGGTGGAGGAGATGATCCGGAGGAAAGCACCCAGCGTATGATAGAAAGAATTTGGGAGAGCCTCACGGATATTCGACGAGAATGGATCAGCAGGCGCCAGTACCACCGGTTGCAGTGCCACCTGGGGATGGAGAGGTTGTACCTGTAACTCCAGCTCCGCCAAGAGTGGAGGTGCCTTTTGTAGCACCTGTGCCACCACCAGTGTTGATAGCAGAAGAACCGTGATGCAGGTAGAGAAGTTTCTGAGATTGCATCCGCCTACTTATTCAGGAGGGCCGAATCCAGATACAGTTGAGCATTGGGTTCATGAAATAGAAAGAGTTTTTGCAACTATGAGGTGTCCGGCAGCGGATAGTGGTATTAGCTGCTTATCAGTTGAGGGGCTTTGCCTTCGAATGGTGGCGATTGAAGATGCAAACCACTTTTGCAGGCAGGACGGAAGAAGCTATCACTTGGCCGGAGTTTCTTGATGTATTTAACGATACATTCTTTCCGATCCAAGTGCAGCAAGTAAAAAGAGAGCAATTTCGGACTCTCCAGCAAGGTAACTCTTCAGTCTTAGAGTACCAGATGAGGTTTATGGCACTTAGCCGTTATGCGCCATATGTGGTTTCAGATAATAACATGATGGTTAGTATTTTATTAGAGGATGAGAGAGTGGAATTGCATGATGCGATAGTACCTCTTATGTGCAAGACAGTAGAAGAGGCAGCGCAGAGGGCAGCTACTTTGGAGAGGTCTATCCGGACTCGTCAGGCGGTGAATCAGGTTCAGGTAGTTTCCGGCTACCGCAGCAACATGTAGGTGCAAGCAAGGGCAAGGCACCAGCAGGACCTTCTTCATCTGGTTTCGGGAAATGGGGCCAGAAGTTAAAGCAAGCATTTAAAGGAAAAGGAAGAGGATGGGGAGGTCGTCAACAGTTGCAGCAAGGCCGAGGTAGGCCTGAGGTGGAGGAGTCCACAGCAGAGTACTGCCAGGCAGCCTATTGTTCCTAGGTATAATGTTATAATTGTAATCAGCCGGGACATTTGATCCGCAATTGTCCCTATGCAAGAGAATATGGTATGGCAGAGGTGTGCAGCAGCAGCAACCTCAGCAGTTCCAGCAGCCACAGGCAGGTCGTGGCAGAGGAGCACCGCAGCAGCGAGGGAGAGGCCGGGTTATGGCTATCACCCGAGCCCAGGCAGAGGCGTCAAATATGATAGAAGGTACTTTACCTCTTTATGAATATTCAGTAAGAGTCTTATTTGATTCGGTGCCTCTCATTCTTTTATTTCCGAAGAATTTCTGGATTGCATAGCTCATCCCTTAGAGGAGAAGTCTTGTGAGTTAGTGGTGGAGGTTCCTTCAGGTGAGTTCTTACTCACTTCGAGCTATATAGATGAAGCTTCTGTTATGATTGAAGGGAACCAGATGCCGGGTCGGTTGTATGCCCTGCAATTGTCAGATTATGATATCATTCTGGACATGGATTGGCTTGAGATGTATGGAGCAATGTTAGATTGCAGAAAGAAAAAGATCAGATTTTGTCATCTTAATGGTGCAGTGTTTGAATTCAAGGTATGCCTTTTTATACCTCCAAGTTTCTAATTTCTGCAATTAAAGCTAGAAAGTTGATAAATGATGGGTGTGTGGCCTATTTAGCCTCAGTAAGTTTGGTAGAAGCCAGTCAGCCAATGAAGCAGTTCCCGTGGTTAGGGAATTTGCTGATGTTTTTTCCTGAGGATTTGCCTGTTTAGCTCCACATAGAGAGGTGGACTTTTCTATTGAGTTGCTGCCAGGTACCATGCCGATTTCTAAAGCTCCATATCGGATGGCACCAGCAGAACTTAAGAATTGAAAAAGCAGTTAGAAGAGTTGTTGCAGAAAGGTTTTATTAGACCGAGTCATTCCCCGTGGGGAGCGCCGGTTTTATTTGTGAAAAAGAAAGATGGAAGTTTTTGGATGTGTTGATTATAGAAAGTTGAATGATGTGACCATCAAGAATAAGTACCCGTTGCCGAGGATAGATATTTATTTGATCAGTTGCAATCAGCAAAGGTGTTTTCTAAGATTGATTTGAGGTCCGAGTACCATCAGTTGAGAATCAAAGAGGAGGATATAGATAAGACAGCGTTTAGAACTAGATATGTCCACTATGAGTTTGTGGTAATGCCTTTGGGTTGACTAATGCTCCTGCAGGTTTTATGGATCTGATGAATAGAATTTTTCATCCATATTTAGATCAATTCATTGTGGTCTTTATTGATGATATTCTAATTTATTCAGCATCTGAAGAGGAGAATGCAGCTCATTTGAGTTTACTCTGCAGTTTTAAGGGATAACCAGCTGTTTGCTAAATTTAGTAAGTGCGAATTCTGGTTGAAGGAAATTCAGTTTTTGGTCATTATCTCAGCTAAAGGAGTAGCAGTGGACCCGAGTAAAGTGGAAGCTGTGTCTAGGTGGGAGTGCCTAAGACAATAACCGAGATTAGAAGTTTTCTGGGGTTGGCAGGTTATTATAGGCGCTTTATTCAGGATTTTTCTAAGATTGCAGCACCTATGACCAGATTGACCAGAAAAGGAGTGCCTTTTGTGCGGTCTGGTGAATGTCAGAAAAGTTTTATGGAATTGAAGAAAAGACTACATCAACACCTATATTGACATTACCGGCGGGAGGGAGTGGTGGTTTTTTGCTGTTATACTGATGCTTCAAGGAGAGGTCTTGGTGGCAGTGCTTATGCAGCATGGTAAAGTGATAGCCTATGCATCTAGGCAATTAAAGCCAGTAGAAGAGGAATTACCCCACTCATGATTTGGAATTGGCTGCAGTTGTATTTGCTTTGAAAATGTGGAGGCATTATCTGTATGGCGAGAGATTTGAGATTTTTACAGATCATAAAAGCTTGAAGTATATCTTCTCGCAAAAAGATTTGAATCTTCGCCAGCGCAGATGGGTTGAATATTTGAAGGATTATGACTTCAGTTTGGCTTACCATCCGGGGGTAAGGCCAATGTGTAGCTGATGCCTTGAGCAGAAAGGCATATATAATTTGATGATGATTAAAGAATGGAAGTGTATGAAGAAGTAGCAGAGAATTCCTTGTATGTGCCCAGCAGTCAGGGACGGGCAATTTTAGCTGCTAGTGCAGTAGAGTGTCTTTGTATTGGCAGATTATTGAGGCTCAGAGAGCAGATTCAAGTCTACCTAAATTGTGAAGATGGAGGGGAGTTCTATAGATGATAATTGTGGTTAGGCTTCGAGGCAGGTTGTTTGTTCCGCAGAAAGAGAGGTTGAAGCAGCGAGTTTTAGAAGAGGCCCATAAATCAAGGTACAATATCCATCCAGGTAGTACTAAAATGTACCATGATTTAAGAAGCATTTTTGGTGGCCTCATATGAAGAAAGAAATAGCAGAATTTGTGGCAAGGTGTGCTATCTGTCAACAGATTAAAGCAGAGCATCAGAAGCCGGAGGTCTATTGCAACCGTTGCCTATTCACAATGGAAGTGGAATGATATTGCAATGGACTTTGTGGCAGTTTACCAAGGTCGAGTTCGGGCATAATGGAATATGGGTATTTGTGACAGATTGACTAAGGTATGTAGATTAGTAGCAGTGAGTATGTCTTGGACAGTGGAAGGTTGGCAAAATTTATGTTGAAAGAATTGTTCCACTGCATGGTATTCCGAAAACCATTGTATCAGATAGAGATCCAAGATTTACTTCTGGTTTTTGGAGAAGTTTGCAGAAAGTAATTGGTTCTGAGTTGAGGTATAGCTCCGCTTATGATCCCCAGACAGATGGTCAGACAGAGAGGACCATTCAGACAATTGAAGATATGTGCGGGCTTGTTTTAGTTTGGGGAGGCAGTTGGGAGCATCATTTGGGAATGGTTGAATTGCCTACAATAATAGTTATCATACCAGTCTTGGGATGGCACCGTATGAAGCTTTATATGGAAGGCCATGTAGAACCCCATTGAACTGGCATGAAGTGGGAGAGAGAGGCAATTAGTAGGCCCTGAATTGATTCAGCAAACCTGGAAGTGGTAAAAAGCTTATCCAAGAAAAATTACAGGCAGCTCAAAGTAGATAAAAAAGTTATGGAGATGTGCGGAGGAGACCACTTCAGTTGAGGTGGGAGATTTGTTTTTCTGAGAGTTCCCCGAGTAAAGGTATAGTGAGATTGGTAAGTCTGGAAAGTTGAGTCCAAGGTATGTGGGACCTTTACAGGTGATTGAAAGAATTGGGGGAAGCAGCTTATAGACTGGATTTGCCAGCTGATTTTGCCGATGTGCATGATATTTTCCATGTCTCCATGTTATGAAAGTGTATTGAGGATCCAGCTCAAATAATTAGATATCAAGGTGGTGACCTGAAGCCGGACATGACTATGCCAGAGTATCCGTGCAGATCATGGATCGAAAGATGAAAAAGCTGAGAAATAAAGAAATTGAGCTAGTTAAAGTGAGATGGGAAAAATAGATTAGGTGGTGAGGGACCTGGGAGTTGGCTGCAGAAATGGCTAAAGGGTATCCCTATTGTTTGAGTAAGTTTGTGTATTTTATTTTTAGATGATAGTACTGTAAAAGTGTGTATGTGTGAGTTGTTTAACTTTGAAATGTGTATGAATTTTGAGGTCGAAATTTCTTTTTTAGATGATAGTAATGTAACGTCGCGTGCCTTTCGGATCCATGCGGATCGTGTGTATGTGGTTGTGGCGGCCGTTGTGAGGCAGTGTGAGTCGGTTGTATGGAATGCATGGTGTGGATGCGTGGTTTGAGCAGGTGAAGAGCAGGGTTGGTCCTGAAATAAAACAGGACCTGCTGCTGTCCTGTTGGAATTGGCGGCCAGGTATGGCCGTTGACCTGTTGGCGTCCAGATTAGTGGACGTTGACAGCTTGAACTTGGCGACAATGGATGTGGACGCAGAGGGTGGCGGTTGCTGTTGGCGGCATGGGGGTTGACGCTAACCTGAGAATGGTTGCAGGTTATAGGCTCACCCAGAGGGTAGCTCTCTCAGCTCCTCTCTTCCCCTCTTGCCCCAGCTTCACGCCCTGGTGTTTCTGAAGCTTCTAACAGGTACCGAGGAGTAGTGGACGATCGTATCGTAGAACGCGCGGCATCACTGAATTACGCGAGGAAACGTCGCGGCGTGGTGCAATTCGGCGTGGGAGCTCGCGGAGGGCTCGGTGTGAACCGGGAGATTGCGGGAGATTCTAATGCGTTCTGAGGTAGGGGACGAACCCGTTTAGCTCCGTAGGAACATTAAAACACATCATAACTACTTGAACCAGCATGATAATGCATGTTGGGTAGAGTTGCACCATACGGGATAATGGGTGGTTTGAGTAGTTTAATGTTTAAAGCATGTTGAAATGGTTATATTGGGTTCCAGCATGTTAAAATGAATCATTTTATGTTTTTTGAGTAGCTTTAATGTTTGGGAAACCGCAGAGCCGGATTAGGGTTTCTACAGGGTTTATGGCCGGAGAATTTGGCGTCAAGATCGCTTGTCGCCAAGATCCTCAGCCAGGAGGTTAACGGCCAGGACCCTTGCCGTTGACTCCCTGTAAGCGGCAGTCGATGTGGCCGCCTACTTTTATATGAGCAGAAATGACTAAGTACAGTATTTATCGTTATTGCATGTGTGTTGACACATGAGGTGCACTGAGTGCACATGGTTCTCGTGTTTAGCATACAAGTATACAGTTAGTTACCTACTTAGTGACTGCGTGTTGTTACGCGAGTCAGTTGGGTTCACGTGGAGTGGACCATGGTTACCTTGTGGTTTAAGTGAGGTTTCACGTGGTTTGTGTGTGACGTGCACGTGGTTCTGTGTACGTGGCGAGTAGTACGACGCCTCTACGTGGTTACCTCTCCAGTTGGGTGCCCCAGGTTCTTTGTGAGCCAGGCTGTTAGCTTGGGGCTTTGTCCCGGTACTTGTGCTGTACCGTCGAGGTCTGTGTCGTCTGACCTGGACACCCTCACTCTGTGTTGAGTTGTACGTCCGGCTGAGGGAAAGACGACAGTGGGACAGTGACACTTGAGTTTGTTTTAGTCACTTGTAGCGCGCTCGTAGTTGGGGGTACAGACACAGTAGACGTGCTGGACCCCAACTAGTCCTTTTCCAGTGCCTCACTCTAGCGAGCCAGGCCAGGGTCTCTGGAGGTGTCAGGCATGGGCCTGTGACCGTGTGGTCTACAGGTGGTGGTGTTTAGTGGTCTCCACAGTTGTTTGACCTTTTCACGTGGAGCGGCAGCTGGACCTTTCGTCCGTGGCTGCGAGACTGAGAGGTAAACCTGTGTTAGTTGTCCGAGTAGTTTCTGGTGTGTCGCGAACCAGTTTACGTGGCTCGTGTTGGCTGTCTCTACTTTAGCTTGTACACCTGTACTGGTTTGCCGTTTAATTATTATTGTTGTTTCTCGTAGTCGGCAGACGGTGAGTACTTTTACAGCTTTACTTACCTGCTTAGCTGTTATAAATTGTTAGCGCTGTTTACTATTCGTACTTTGTGTTGGTTTGCTCGGTTTTTGGGGGAGTTCCCTACTGAGCCAGTGACTAGAGAGGCTCACCCCTACCCCCCTCAGGTGAGAGCGAGGAGGACGTCTCTCGTCCGACGTCCAGTTCCAGGCCGCGCCGTAGCGGTGCAGGGTCAGTAGTACCTCCAGCGGAGTAGTAGTTCCAGCTGTGTAGTAGTTCTCAGCAATGTAGCTTGTAGTAGTTTTTACTTCTTTGTTGTACCTTGGGGTATGCCCCAGGCCTTGTACATCTTTACAGTTTTTATGGAATATGGCTATGTAAATTGTGAAAATTTCTATATGAAATATGGTGTGTTCCTTTATGTTTACACCGACTGTGGTTTGGTATCCCTGCGAGGCTTCAGCCCGTTCGCGGGAGGTGGACTCGGATCAAGTACGTTATCGGTTTAACGGGCTTGGCCGAGGCGATCCGTCACAGTCCCTCTCCTTGTGCTGTCTTGAGGTTGAGTTGGTTGCTCACCTCGTGCGCATTGTTTCCTTGTGGTGTGATAGGTTGTGGTGACCTATTGTTCCGTCTCTTGCCGTGCTGGTTTCTTGTCGCCTGAATGGACGATGTAGGGCAACGTGCCCTGTGTTCAGTGTGAGGTGGCACCGGGTTTTCTTTTGTTTGGCTTGCTAGTGCAGGCGTTGTTCGGTGTGTGTCTTGCTTGTGCCTCAGCTATACTTGGAGGTGCTTGTCACTGCTTGCATGTGGCCCTCTCCGCCTGCGTAGTGGGAGCGGTGCCTTGTGTGGTGGACTTTTAAGAGCCGATGTGGTTGTCGCACTCTTGAAGCTGCTTGGTTTCCTTGTGTTTTTCTCTTGTGGGTCCCTGGTGGAGAGTCCACTGCGGTTGGCCCTATGTCATTTTATGTCATTGGTGCGGCTGCGTACTACACCTTGAGCATGTTTCTTTTGTTGCTTCGTGCCTTGTGCCTTAAGGTTTTGGGGCCGGTGTGGCCTGTTCTGCCTTTTTGGCTTGCAGTTTCTTGTGGGTGGCTTTTGGCAGGTCTCTTGTGGAGAGTCCTTCCTGTTGGCTATGTTGTTTCGGCTGTTGGTGCAACTGTGTTGCATCTTGTCGAGTTTTGGTGCTTGTGGTGGCACCATGTGCTCGTGCTTGAGTGGTTTGTTTTGTGCCGTCTGGAGTCTGGTGCATTGTGTTGTACCTTGGTGGCTCCTGGTGCTTGTGTTGGCACAGTGTTGTTGTGCCGTATGTCCTGATCGTGAGCTTGTGCGTTGTTTCGTGAGTTTGCTCGGTGTTTGAGGCGTTGAGCTTTCCGCCTCTAGGACACTTTGTACTGGTTGTGCCTTGTGGCTGTACCGTTACCACTGTGGGGTGGCTACTTTGCCTTGTCTAGGTAGCCTTATCGGTGGTACGCTAGGTCTTGGCTGCAGCCTGCGTCCGAATTTTTCCCTCTCGCTTTGGGGAGCGAGTGTGTTCAGTTAGGGTGCCCTACTTCGGTTTGGGTCTCTCTGAGGTCGATGTGTTGTCCTCGACCTCTGCTGTTGTTGCGGTTTCATGTTGTTGTGCTCCCTTCGATGGTGGGCAGCAGCGTAGAGTCACTTGTAGCTCCCTTAGCTGATCTATGTCTCCAAGGTGGTTGAGGTGTTCTTCAGGTGCGGACCAGTTAGTCTTTCTCACTGCCTCACTTGCATCGTTTCCGAAGCCGCGTAGGGAGGGTAGGCGTGGGGCCGCAGATCGCCCGGGCTGCGGTGGTTGGTTGTGTTGTTCTCTACTGTGTCTCACTAGCGTCACTATAGCTAGGGAGGTTGTAGGCAGGAGTCAGCAGCTGGCGAGTTCGAGGAGTGGACAGTGTGTCCTCCTCTTAACTGCCTGTGGCGGTGGCTTGGTTGCTCTTGCTGTGACGGAGTTTCTCATGTTGTTTCCAAGTGAGTCTCGTCGCCCTCGCCTGCACAGTGGTTGTAGCCTAGCCGTGTCTAGTTCCATGGGCTTTGTTGGTTTGGCCTCGTGGGCCTTGTTCAGTGGTTTCTGCTCTGCGGGTCTCTCTCGGGTGTCTTGTGTTGACACAGACTGCTTTTTTTGTAGCCCGTTCCTTGGTGTCGTCTGTGGTGGCACCGAAGTGTGTAGTTCCTTGACCTCATGGCGTGTCTGAGGTCCAGGTGGTTCTACTTGTGGGCCCTCGACCTTGTGGAGGTCTGAGGTGGCCATGCCCGTGGTGAGACGTTCCTTCTCACATGGTTGCTCGGTGTCTCTCATGGTGACACCTGGTTGTTCCTTCCCGACCTCGTGGAGGTCTGGGATGTTGGGTGATTGTGTCGTGAGACTCTGGTCTCACGTGGTTGTTCTGGTGTTCTGTGAGCCTCTCTGTCTCGGCGGGTGGTGCCGAGGTGTTGCTTCCACATTATGTTTGACTCCGCTGGTTTGTGGGAGTCGTGTCTGGCTCGACCTGGTTTTGGGTCGTGGCATTACTCTGTTCTGCTGCTTTATAGTACTCTGCAGCAGGTGTTTCTACTTTACTGCTTTCTAGAGTAGTTTGCTTCGCTTTTGTTGGAGTTCCTGCTGCTCTGGCTGGTAAGGGACTGGTTATTTCTGCGGAGCCTTGTTCGCGAGCCTCACCCCCCCCCTACTCTCTTCAGGTAGGGACTCGCTGTCGCAGGAGTTCGTTGCTGGAGGGTGGTCGTGGTGGCGGGTTTGTACGTCGTGCATTGCCAGCAGTGTGAGTTGTGAGCGTAAGCACTTGTACTGTGAGTTGAGAGTGACCTTTTTGCAAGTTCTCGGGGTATGCACCTTAAGGACTACACCTTTCTTCTGTACTTGTACTTTTATTTGGGACATGTTGTACATAATTTACTTATTAATGTACGAACTTTCTTGTTATAGTTATTTAAATTCATGCTTATCTCACTGGACTAAATTCTAACCCTTCCGGGTCCTGTCAAAGGTCGCACCGCAACCCACGGATCCGAAGACCCGGAAGGGTTAGAATTTAGTCCAGTGAGATTAAGCAATATGAATTCAAATAATATAACAAGAAAGTTTGTGCATTAATAAAAGAAATTATGTACAACATGTCCAAATAAAAGTACAGGTACAGAAAGAAAGGTGCAGTCCTTAAGGGGCATACCCCGAGGACTTGCAAAAAGGTCACTCTCAACTTACGGTACAAGCGCTCACGCTCAAAACTCACACTGTTGGCAACGCACGGTGAACAAGCCGCCACCATGACTGTCCGGCAATGAACTCCTGTGACAGCGAGTCCCTACCTGAAGAGAGTAGGGGGTGAGCCTCGCGAACAAGTCTCAGTAGGGATAACAAGTCCCTTACCAGCCAGAGAGCAGCAGGAACTCCAACAAACGTGGAAGCAAACTACTCTAGAAAGTAGTAAAGTGGGAAACACCTACTGCATAGTACTACAAAGCAGCGAAACAGAGCAACGCACGACCTAAAACCAGGGTCGGGCCAGACATGACGCCACAAAACACAGCGCAGCCAGCGTCCAAACACATGCGGAAGAACACCTCGGCATGCACCCGCTGAGATAGAGAGCTCACGGAATACCGGAGCAACCACGCGAGACCAGAGTCTCACGACACAAGCACCAACATCCCAGACCTCCACAAGGTCGGGAAGGAACAACCAGGTATCACCATGAGAGACACTGAGCAACCATGTGAGAAGGAACGTCTCACCACAGGCACGGCCACCTCAGACCTCCACAAGGTCGAGGCCCACCAAGCAGAACCACCCTGGACCTCAGACATGCCACGAGGTCAAGGAACTACACACTCCAGTGCCACCATGGATGGCACCAAGGAACGGGCTACAAAAATAGCAGTCGGTGTCAACAAAAGACACCCGAGAGAACCCGTAGAGAAGAAAACCACGAACAAGGCCCACGAGGCCAAACAACAAAGCCCACAGAACTAAACACGGCGAGGGCTACAACCACCGTGCAGGCTAGGGCGATGAGACTCACTTAAGAACAACGTGAGAAACTCCGTCACAGCAAGAGCAACCAAGCCACGCCATAAGCAGTTAAGAGGAGGACACATGTCCACTCCTCCAACTCGCCAGCCGCTGACTCCTGCCTACCCTCCTAGGTAGAGTGAGGCTAGTGAGCCACAACAGAGAACAACACAACTGACCACCGCAGCCTGGCCGAGCTGCGGCCCCATGCCTACCCTCCCTACACAGCTCCGGAACCAACACAGAGCAAGGCAGTGAGAAGGACTAACTGGTCCGCACCATAAGAACACCTCAACCACCTCGGAGACACAAACTAGCTAAGGGAAATCCACAAGCGACTCTACTCCGCTGCCCACCACTGTTTTCCCCTCTGTAACGACCCGACCTCCCGGACCCCCGCCAGGGACCCCGAAGGTTGCGCCGCCACCACGGATCCGAAGACCTAGAAGGGTTAGAATTTAGTCCAGTGAGATAAGCATGAATTCAAATAACTATAACAAGAAAGAAAGTTCGTACATTATAAGGAAAATTATGTAAAACATGTCCCAAATAAAAGTATAGGTACAGAAAGAAAGGTGCAGTCCTTAAGGGGCATACCCCGAGGACTTGCAAAAAGGCCACTCTCAACTCACGGTACAAGCGCTCACGCTCACAACTCCACCTGCTGGCAATGCACGGCGAACAAGCCACCACCACGACCATCCGGCAAAAAACTCCTGGCGACAGCGAGTCCCTACCTGAAGAGAGTAGGGGGGTGAGTCTCGCGAACAAGGCTCAGTAGGGATAAAGTCCCTTACCAGCCAGAGCAGCAGAACTCCAACAAAGCGGAAGCAAACTACTCTAGAAAATAGTAAAGCGAGAAACACCTACTGCAAGAGTATTAAAGCAGCATAAAAGAGTAATGCCACGACCCACAAATAGGGTCGGGCCAAACATGACTCCCGTAGAACCAGCGGAGTCAACACAATGCAGAAGCAACACATCATGCACCCACTGAGACAAAGAAGCTCATGGAACTTGGAGCAGCACGTGAGACCAGAGTCTACGACACAAGCACCCAACCTCCAGACCTCCACGAGGTCAGGAAGGAACAACCAAGTGTCACCACGAGAGACAACGAGCAACCATGTGAGAAGGAACGTCTCACCATAGGCACAACCACCTCAGACCCCACAAGGTCGAGGGCCCACAATTAGAACCACCCTGGACCTCGGACACGCCACGAGGTCAAGGAACTACACACTCCGGTGCCACCATGGACGGCACAGAGAATGGGCTACAGAAACAGCAGTCGGTGTCAACACAAGGCACCCGAGAGAGAACCCGCAGAGCAGAAACCACTGACAAGGCCCACAAGGCCAAACCAACAAAGCCGTGGAAACTAAACACGGCTAGGCTACAACCCCATGCAGGCTAGGGCGACGAGACTCACTAGGAACAACGTGAGAGAAACTCTGTCACAGCAAGAGCACCAAGCCACTGCCACAGGCAGTTAAAAGGAGGACCACACTGTCCACTCCCCAACTCCCAGCCGCTGACTCCTGCCTACAACCCCTAGGTAGAGTGAGGCTAGTGAGCTGCTACCCATGCTACTCTCCCTGCGCGGCTTCGGAACCAACGCAGAGCGAGGTAGTGAGAAGGACTAATTGGTCTGCACCAGAAGAACACCTCAACAACCTCGGAGACACAGACCAGCTAAGGGAGCTCCACAAGCTACTCTACGCCACTGCCCACCACCGTTTTCCCCTCAGCTCTGAAGTTCGCCACACTAGGCTATCAACTCGAGCACGCTCATAGCCCGGGGAGAACTCCCTCAACAGGTCTGAGGATGGGTGTCCCCAGAAAAACAGGACAACCTCTGAAAGGGACAACCCTTAAGTGCAAAGCACAGCGAAAGAGAACAGGTGGGGCAACAACCAACAAAAATCGGCACAGCTAGCTTTTACACAAAGACGAGCCCAGCAGGCACAAGCATGCCCGGCACACCTCCCGGAAACCCCCAGAAGGATTGTCGGCCAACGCCAGCACACACGGCATGGCCCAAAAAACTCAGAACACCACCAGAAAGCATAGAAACCAAAGCTCTTCTAACAATCGATTATTAGACAAACGCGAGCCTCCTAGCACCGCCGCTAGGACACGGCCACAAAGGTGTCACCTTCGGCACTGAACGTAGGAGGCATCCTACCGCGTTCCCAACTAGAAGGTCCTAAAGCAACCCTGCCCTGGGCACACGCTGACATGCCAACCGAGGCCACGGACAAAACCGAGGCAAACTAGGTGCTATCGCACCTCCTAACCAGTCGCAATACCATCGCGACAGGTAGGGCAACCGCGACAAGCGCCCTGTTGTGATAGGGAAGCGCGTCGCGACAACAAGCTTGTCGCGACAGGAAACCAGGTTGCGACACGAGCCTATCGCGACGGCCAACTGCGCCGTGATCAGGTCACGCCCGACCAGGGCGATGCCTCCTCTGATTTCGCGACGCGCGCTGTGGTCGCGACATCCGTCGGGAGGCAGACCGCTGGGAGCTACATCCCGGGGTCGCCCACACCCTACCAATCATGCACCACAGGGGGAGGGGAGCATGGGGAAAGCGTAAAAGCATGCAATCAACCAAGAGGGCTCCCAATCACCGGATTGGAAAGGGCACAAGAGATCCTACAGGGAAATGGAGTAACCGAACCCCACAGGGCTTCAAGACACCACGACCACCACCTCCTCGCTCCACGACGCTCCGCCGCTCCACCATGAGCCGCCGGCACCGCCACCGAGCTCCAACTGCCGGAGAAAGGAGGGGAAAAGCATCCCTCCTCGGAGAGGAGGAGGGAAAGGAGAAAGGCGAAAGGAGGGAAAAGGAGCGCCGGCCAAGGCTTTTAGCCTTCGGCCCCCAAGACGCGACGGGGCGGGGCGTCCCTCTGACAGGCGTTAGATGACCAAAAAGTGGAACGATGTCACGACCCGTTGACCAGGCGTAACAAGAACACGACACAGATGACTGTCGCGTCGGGCACCTCCGACGAGACACTAACGCGTCACCCAGAGTGGACACGTTAGTGGCCAGTCATCCAAACACACAACTGAAGGAACCAAAAAGCCCAAGTTGTTACAATACATCCCCCAGGATGGCTCACGTTGGTTCTGCAGTTGTGCTTGCTGCAGAGTGGTTTGGTGTTCGTTTTGGGCTACCGTTGTGTTGCCCCTATGGTTTGAAGTGTGTTGTTTGTTGAGCTGCGTTCTGGTGAGGTTCTCCAGGACGGCTCTTGGCGCTTTTGGTGGAGGTTCTCCCAGAGCTACCCTGTGGTTGTTTTGGTTGTCGCTGCTCTTTCTCTCTGTAGAGATGAGCTGTCATTGCTGCTGGGCGGACTGTCTGTGTGACAGTCTGCTGGGTGTTGTCGGTCAAGTTGTGGTTCTTTGACCGTGTGTCTAGCCATGGTACTAGCCAGGTTGTCTTCTTGTTCATTTTCGAGTTTCTCGACTGCGCTGGTGGGACTTCGTGTGTCCCATGGTCGGGTGGTTTGCTTCGTTCTCGCGCCCTGCGTGCTCTCCCAGACGGTGGTCTGGTGAGTGTAGTGGGTGTTTGGCTGGCTGTGATTCTTGTGGAAGCATCAGTCTTGCGTTGTGGTTTTTCTCTTTCGTGTGCAGAAGAGGCCTGTTGCATGCCTTCTTCCTCTGCTTTCTGTGGATTGCTCGGGGTGGTGGTGCTTTCACATGGCATTTGGTGCCGTGTCGCACACCGTGGTCAACGGGTCGTGACATCATTCCATTTTTTGGTCATCTAACGCCTGTCAGAGGGACAGGTGTGTTAGGGCGACTTGTCTGGTTGTCACGGCGTCCCTATGAGACGCGGTGTGGGCGGTCGTCACGTTAGGAGTGCTAACGCGACGCCACGCCCTGTCAGTCTTGGGGGCCGAAGACTAAAAGCCTTGGCCGGTGCCCCTTTCCCCTTTCTTTTCCTTTTCCCTCCCTTCTCTTCTTTGAGGGGGAAAGGTGGTTCCCTCTTCCATCTCTGGGTGTGGAGAGTGGTGACGCCGGCGGCGGCTCATGCGAAGCTTGGAGCGGCATCGTGGAGCGAGGAGGTGGCGGCCGTGGTGTCGTGAAGGCCCTTTGGGGTTTGGTTCTTACAAAATCTATAGGGATCTCTTGTGCCCTTTCCAATCCAGGTGGATTGGGAGTCCTCTTAGTGGATTGCATGTTTTACAGCTTTCCTCATGCTCCCTCCCCAGTGTGCTTGGTTATAGTGTGTGTGGCGACCCCGGGATGTAGTATCCCGGCGGTCTGCCTCCCATCTAAGTCGCGACTGCCGTGCACGTCGCGACATCAGAGGAAGCTCACTTTGGTCGGGCGTGACCTTATCACAGCGGCGGTTGGCCGTCACGATAAGAGTCATGTCGCGACCCAGTTTCCTGTCACGACAGGGTTTCTTGTCGCGACGTGGTTCCCTGTCACAATAGGGCGCTTGTCACGTTGCCCTACCTGTCGCGATGGTATCGTGACGGGTTAGGAGGGCACGACAGCACCTGGCTTGCCTCGGGTGGTTCCATGGCCTCGGTTGGCGTGTTGATGTGTGCCCCACGGGCAGGGTTGCCCTTAGGACCTTCTGGTTGGGAATGCGATAGGTTGCCTCCCTGCGTTCAGTGACCGAAGGTCACACCTTCGTGGCTGTGTCCTAGTGGCGGTGCTAGGAGGCTCACGTCTGTCTAATAATCGATTATCTGTTAGTCAATCAATTATTAGAAAAGTGTTGGTTTCTGTGCTGTCTGGTGGTGTTCCGAGTTTTCGGGCCGTGCCGTGTGTGCCAGTGTTGGCCAACGGTCCTCCTGGGGGTTTCCGGGAGGTGTGTCGTGCATGCTTGTGCCTGCTGGGCTTGTCTTGGTTACAAGCCAGCTGTGTGGGTTTTTATTAGTTAATGCCCACCTATTCTCTTTCGCCCGGTGCTCTACACTTGAGGGATTGTCTCGTTAGAGGTTGTCTTTAATTCTTAGGACCCCCATCCTCGGGAGCCTGTTGAGGGAGTTCTCCAGGCTACGAGCGTGCTTGAGTTGACAGCCTAGTGTGGCAGACTTCAGAGCTGAGGGAAAAATGGTGGTGGGCAGTTGCGTTGAGTCGCTTGTGGAGCTCCCTTAGCTGGTCTGTGTCTCTGAGGTGGTTGAGGTGTTCTTCCGGTGCGGACCATATAGTCCTTTTCACTGCCTCGCTCTACGTTGGTTTCGGGCCACATAGGGAGGGTAGGCATGGGGTCGTAGCTCGACCGGGCTGCGGTTGTTGGTCATGTTGTTCTCGGCTGTGGCTCACTAACCTCACTCTACCTAGTGTAGGCAGGAGTCGGCGGTTGCGTGTTAGAGGAGTGGACAGTGTGTCCTCCTCTTAGCTGCCTGTGGCGGTTGTCTTGGTTGTTCTTGCTGTGACGGAGTTTCTCACGTTGTTCCTAAGTGAGTCTCATCGCCCTAGCCTGCACAGTGGTTGTAGCCTAGCCGTTTTTAGTTGTGGGCTTTGTTGGTTTGGCCTCGTGGGCCTTGTTCAGTGGTTTCTGCTCTGTGGGTTCTCTCGGGTGCCTTGTGTTGACACCGACTGCTATTTCTGTAGCCTGTTCCTTGGTGCCGTCCGTGGTGGCACCTGAGTGTGTACTTTCCTTGACCTCGGCGTGTCCGAGGTCCAGGTGGTTTTGCTTGTGGGCCTTCGACCTTGTGGAGGTCTGAGGTGGTCGTGCCTATAGTGAGACGTTCCTTCTCACATGGTTGCTCAGTGTCTCTCGTGGTGACACCTGGCTGTTCCTTCCTGACCTTGTGGAGGTCTGGAGGTTGGGTGTGTGTCGTGAGACTCTGGTCTCACGTGGTTGCTCCGGTGTTCTGTGAGCTTCTCTATCTCGGTGGGTGCATGCCGAGGTGTTGATTCCGCATTGTGTTTGACTCCGCTGGTTCTGCGTGAGTCGTGTTGGCCGACCCTGGTTGTGGGTCATGGAATTACTCTATTCCACTGCTTTGTAGTACTCTACAGTAGGTGTTTCTCACTTTACAACTTTCTAGAGTAGTTTGCTTCACTTTTGTTGGAGTTCCTGCTGCTCTGGATGGTAAGGGACTGGTTATCCCTACTGAGCCTTGTTCATGAGGCTCACCCCCCTACTCTCTTCAGGTAGGGACTCGCTGTCGCAGGAGTTCATTTTCGGACGGTCGTGGTGGCGGCTTGTTCGTCGTGCGTCGCCAGCAGTGTGAGTTGTGAGCGTGAGCGCTTGTACCGTGAGTTGAGAGTGGCCTTTTTACAAGTCCTCGGGGTATGCCCCTTAAGGACTGCACCTTTCTTTCTATACCTGTACTTTTATTTGGGACATGTTGTACATAATTTCTTTATTAATGTACGAACTTTCTTGTTATAGTTATTTGAATTCATTGCTTATCTCACTGGACTAAATTCTAACCCTTCCGGATCTTCGGATCCGTGGGTGACAGCGCGACCTTCGGGGACCCTGGCGGGGGTCCGGGAGGTCGGGTCGTTACAGTGGTATCAGAGCTCATGGGTCCAACGAGATTTTTAATGAGTAATAACTATGGTTGTCCCAAAGAAAGGTACTAGTACGCTATTGGCCCGTCGTCGTGTAGAGTTGCTGTTAGGTGAGCATTGGGATCTTTGTTGCAGGTGGCTAGCTTTCCAATAGGGTCTGGGTGTGAGCTGCAGAAGAGTGTTGTTGCTGCTGCTGGGAGCGCGTGCTACGAGCGTGGTTGCTGTTTTCGCTCATGCTGCGGTTGGATTCGTCCTCGACCTGCGCATCTGGGTGGTTGTGTCGCGAAGGCTGAGAGAGCCTACGTGTGGTGTGTCCTTCACCGGTGCAGGGTTGTGGTCTGCGGAACCAGTCGAAGGTGTTCTTGCCTTGTTGGTAGTCCCTTGTTGTTAGGGTGTGTCCTTGTTGGATGTGTGTTTGGCCTTGTTTGCCTGTGCACTGTTGGGCGTTGTGCTATACTCAGTCGGCGTCTTGGCTCGAGCTACGCAGATGCTTGTGTGTCGTGTTGCACCACTGGTTGAGCACTGCGACACCTGTCTGTGGCTGTTGTTGGCCTTGTGCTGACTGGTTGTGAACTCTCGTGAGGTGCTCCCAGAGTTCTTCTCTGTTGGTTCTGGTGGAGGTGAGGTTTCCCTAGAACTGTGTTGTGCTCATTTTCGGTTGTTGCGGCGTTGCCCTCTAGGTTGAGGTGCATCGCTTGGGGTTGTGTTCTGGTGATGTTTTCCAGATCTATTTTGTTGTTGTCCTAGTGAGGGTTTCTCTCCCTCTGGGACTGCTTCTGTGCTCGTTGAAGTCTTCCACTATGTTGCCTCTTTGGGTCGAGGTCTCTATTGTCTGGTTGGTTGCCATTGTGTTGCCCTCGAAGTTGAGGTGTATTACTTGGTTGCCTTGTGTTCTGGTTATGTTTTCCAGAACCGTTGGCTGTTGTCCTGGTGAGGGTTGCTCTCAGGACTGTTTCGGGCTTGTTTCTGCCGGTTGTGTTGCTACCTCAGGGTTGAGGTATGCTGCTGTTGTGTTGGCCGGTGCGTTCTAGTGGGTTTTCCCAGAACGGTTCCTTGGTGGTTCTGGTGGAGGTTCTCCCAGAACTGGTTTGTGTTGCATTCGCTGGCTGCTGTGTTTTTCCCTCAGTTGGCCATGTGTTTGGCCGTTTGCTTGGGTTGCGTTCTGGTGTAAGTTCTCCCAGGACTGGCTTGCGTTGTTTTTTACAGTTCTGCTTGCTGCGGAGTTTGTGTTCATTTGGGCTATCATTGTGTTGCCCCTGTGGTTTGAAGTGTGCTGTTTGCTTGACCTGTGTTCTAGTGATATTTTTCCCAGAACGGATCTTGGCGCTTTTGGTGGAGGTTCTCCACAGAGCTGCCCTATGTTTGTTTTGGTCGTCGCTGCTCTCTCTCTCTCTGTAGAGATGAGTTGTCATTATTGCCGGTTGGACTATCTGTGTGACAGTCTGCTTGGGTGTTGTCGGTCAAGGTGTGGTGCCTTTGACCGTGTGTCTGGCCGTGGTGTTGGCCAGGTTGTCTTCTTGTTCGTTTTCGAGTTTCTCGGCTGCGCTGGTGGGACTCCGTGTGTCCCATGGTCGGGGGTTTGCTTCGCTTCTCGCTCCCTACGTACTCTCCCAGATGGTGGTCTAGTGAGTGCAGTGGGTGTTGGCTGGCTGTGCCTCTTGGGTGAGAGCCAGCCTAGTGTGATGTTTTCTCCTTTGTGTGAGGCAGAGGGCAGTGTGTGTGCCTTCTTCCTCAGCTTTCCGTGGGTTGCTGGGTGGTGGTGCATTCACATGGCATTGGTGCAGTGTTGCACACCATAGAGACTTTGTGGCGAAGGTCCCTACCTGTGTTGTCTTGAGGTCGAGTTGGTTGCTCACCTCGTGCGTGTTGCTTCTTGTGGTGCGATAGATTGTGGTGATCTATTGTCCCGTCTCTTACCGTGCTGGTTTCTTGTCGCCTGAATGGACGATGTAGAGCAGCGTGCCCTATGTTCAGTGTGAGGCGGCACCGGGTTTTCTTTTGTTTGGCTTGCTAGTGCAAGCATTGTTCGGTGTGTGTTTAGCTTGTGCCTCAGCTATGCTTGGAGGTGCTTGTCGTTGTTTGGTGTGTGGCCCTCTCTGCCTGCGTGGTAGGAGCGGTACCTTGTGTTTGTGTGCTTCTAAGAGCCGATGTGTTGCACTCTTGAAGCTGCTGGTTCCCCGTCTATTTTGCTTGTGTGGGTCTCTGGTGGAGAGTCCTTTCGGTTAGCCTTGGGTCATTTCAGGCTGTTGGTGTGGTTGGGTATTGCACCTTGAGCATGTCTTTCTTTCTCGATGTTATGTGTCCTTGTGCATTGAGGGTTCGCGGCCGGTGTGACCAGTTCTGCCCTTTTTAGGCTTACGGTTCCTTACGTATGGCTTTTGGCAGGTCTCTTGTGGAGAGAGTCTTCCTGTTAGCCTGTTGTTTCGGCATCAGGTGCAACTGTGTTGCATCTTGCCTGGTTTTGGTGCTTGCGGTGGCACCATGTGCTCGTGCTCGAGTGATTTGTTTTGTGCCATTTGGAGCTTTAGTGCACTGTGTTGTACCTTGGGTGGCTCCTGGTGCTGTGTTGGTACCGTGTGTCGTACCGTGTGCCTGACTGTGAGCTTTGTGTGTCGTTTCCCAAGTTTGCTCGGTGTTCGAGACATTGAGCTTTCCGCGTCTAGGACACCTCTTGCTGGTTCGTGCCTTGTGGCCGTAACGTTACCGCTGCTGGGTGGCTTCTTTGCCTTGTCTAGGAAGCCCTATCGGTGGTACGACAAGCTTTGGTCATTGAGCTTTCCCTCTCGCTTAGGAGTGAGTGTGTTCTGTTGTGGTACCCTGCTTCGGTTTGGGTCCCTTTGAGGTCGATGTGTTGTTCTCGACCTCTGTGATTGTTTCGTTTCTCGTGTAGTTTGCCGATGTCTTGGGTTGCTTGGCTCTACCAAACTCAGACGTCTTCCCTGGTTTTGCCTCTGTGCATTGTGCCGTAGAGCTTTTGGTCTAGTTTTTCTGTGGCTCCACAGTCGTTGTGTGTCCTTGTCGGACCATGAGGATGAACTAGGTGAGATTGAGTGGTGCCGATGGACAATGTCCTGCGTGCCATGGTGAGGAGCCAGTTTTGGTTTCACCTCTGATGTCTTCCATGTTTCCGTCACGGTGTGCCACGTTGGGGAGCGTGTAACTCCTAGTTTTGTGGCTCCTCGTGCATTGTGTGTCTTGGTCGGACCACGAGGATGATCTAGGTGAGATATAGTGGTGCCGACGAACACTGCCTTGCTCGCCGTGGTTTCTCCACGTGCGTGTTTTCCGCTTGGTTTTAGGTCACCATTAAGAAACTCTCATTTGGCCTTGTCGTAGGTGCTAGCTGTTGCTAGTTGTGCGGAGCCATTCAGCGGAGTCTTGTGGATGACCTCTTGGCGTTTTCTCAGTTGTTGTTAGTAGCTGGGACCTTTGTCTATCACTGATGACAAAGTGAGTTACTGAACGGTGGTCTCAACAGCCGTGGTCTATTGAGAGGCTCAGTCATGTGGTTTTCTTCTAGCGGTTTCAGTGTTTCTGGTCAGTTTGGTGCGCGTCGCGCCTTTGGAGTGTCGACAACCGCTTGTGTGCTCCGCGCGCGGTTGGTGTATGCTTTGCGAGCCATCGGTTGTCTGGTTAGGCACTCCCTTTGTGGTAGGGTCGTGGTGGCGACCACCGGGAAGTCGTGGTACGACTTAGTGGTCCCCTGTACCTGTTGTGTTCTCCGACCGAGTTTCGCCCTTAATTTTGAGGACGAAATTATTTTTTGTTGGATGTATTGTAACATCCTGGGCATTCCGTTTCCTTCGGTTGTGTGTTTGGATGACTGGCCACTAACGCATCCGCTCTGGGTGACGTGTTAGTGTCGCGTTGGAGGTGCCCGACGTGACAGTCATCTATGTCGCGACTAGGGTTCTGTCGCATTCCTGTCACGCCCGGTCAACGGGTCCGACATCGTTCCATTTTTTTGGACATTTGACGCCTGTCAGAGGGACAGATGTGTCAGGGCGACCTGTCTGGTTGTCACAGTGTCCCCTTGGGATGCGTTCTGGTCACGGTGTGGGCAGTCGTCACGTTAGGAGTGCTAACGCGACGCCCCGCCCTATTCCTTTCCCTTCCTTCTCTTCTCCGAGGGGGAAAGGTGGTTCCCTCTTCCATCTCCGGGCGGGAGCGTGGTAACGCCGGCGGCAGCTCGTGCAGAGCTTGGAGCGGCGTCATGGAGCAAGGAGGTGGCGGCCGTGGTGTCGTGAAGGCCCTTTGGGGTTTAGTTCTTCCAAAATCTATAGGGATCTCTTGTGCCCTTTCCAATCCAAGTGGATTGGGAGTCCTCTTAGTAGATTGCATGTTTTATAGCTTTCCTCATGCTCCCCTCCCCCGTGAGTGCTTGGTTGTAGTGTGTGTGGCAACCCCGGGATGTAGTATTGCGGCGGTCTGCCTCCCGTCTGATGTCGCGACCGTCGTGCGCGTCGCGACATTAGAGGAGGCGTCGCTTTGGTTGAGCGTGACCTTATCGTGGCGCGGTTGGCCGTCGCGATAAGAGTTGTGTCGCGACCCGGTTTCCTATCGCGACACACTTCCCTGTCACGACAAGGCACTTTTCGCAGTTGCCCTACCTGTCGCAATGGTATCGCGATGGGTTAGGAGGGAACGATAGCACCTACCTTGCCTTGGGTGGTTCCATGGCCTCGGTTGGCGTGTCGACGTGCGCCCCAGAGCAGGGGTGCCCTTAGGACCTTCTGGTTGGGAATGCGATAGGTTGCCTCCCTGCATTCAGTGACCGAAGGTCACACCTTCGTGGTCGTGTCCTAGCGGCAGTGCTAGGAGGCTCGCATCTGTCTAATAATCGATTGTCTGTCAGTCAATCAATTATTAGAAAAGAGTTGGTTCTATGCTGTCTGGTGGTGTTCTGAGTTTTTGGTCCGTGCCGTGTGTGCTGGCATTGGCCGACGGTCCTCCTGGGGGTTTCTGGGAGGTGTGCCGTGCATGCTTGTGCCTGCTGGGCTTGTCTTGGTTACAAGCTAGTTGTGCCGGTTTTGTTCGTTAATGCCCCACCTGTTCTCTTTCGCCCGGTGCTCTGCACTTGAGGGATTGTCCCGTTCATAGGTTGTCTTTAATTCTTGGGACCCCCATCCTGGGAACCTATTGAGGGAGTTCTCCGGGCTACGAGCGTGCTCGAGTTGACAGCCTAGTGTGGCAGACTTCAGAGCTGAGGGGAAAATGGTGGTGGGCAGCAGCATTGAGTCGCTTGTGGAGCTCCCTTAGCTGGTCTGTGTCTCCGAGGTGGTTGAGGTGTTCTTCTAGTGCAGATTAGTTAGTCCTTCTCACTGCCTCACTCTGCATTGGATCCGGAGCTGTGTAGGGAGGGTAGGCGTGGGGCCGCAGCTCGGCAGGCTGCGGTGGTTGGTTGTGTTGTTCTCGGCTGTGGCTCACTAGCCTCACTCTACCTAGGGAGGTTGTAGGCAGGAGTCGGCGGCTGGCATGCTAGAGGAGTGGACAGTGTGTCCTCCTCTTAGCTGCCTGTGGCGGTGGCTTGGTTGTTCTTGCTGTGACGGAGTTTCTCACATTGTTCCTAAGTGAGTCTCGTCGCCCTAGCCTGCATGGTGGTTGTAGCCTAGCCGTGTTTAGTTCCATGGGCTTTGTTGGTTTGGCCTCATGGGTCTTGTTTAGTGGTTTCTACTCTGCGGGTTCTCTCGGGTGCCTTGTGTTGACACCGACTGCTGTTTCTGTAGCATGTTCCTTGGTGCCGTCTGTGGTGGTACGGAGTGTGTAGTTCCTTGACCTCGTGGCGTGTCCGAGGTCCAGGGTGGTTCTGCTTGTGGGCCCTCGACCGTGTGGTGGTCTGAGGTGGTCGTGCATGTGGTGAGACGTTCCTTCTCACATGGTTGCTCGGTGTCTATCGTGGTGACACCTGGTTGTTCCTTCCCGACCTCGTGGAGGTTTGGGATGTTGGGTGCTTGTGTCGTGAGACTCTGGTCTCACGTGGTTGCTCCGGTGTTCCGTGAGCTTCTCTGTCTCGGCGGGTGCATGCTAAGGTGTTGCTTCCGCACTGTGTTGACTCCGCTGGTTCTGCGGGAGTCATGTTTGGCCTAACCCTGGTTGTGGGTCGTGGCATTACTCTGTTCCACTGCTTTGTAGTACTCTGCAGTAGGTGTTTCTCGCTTTACTGCTTTCTAGAGTTGTTTGCTTCTACTTTTGTTGGAGTTCCTGCTGCTCTGGCTGGTAAGGGACTGGTTATCCCTACTGAGCCTTGTTTGCGAGGCTCACCCCCTACTCTCTTCAGGTAGGGACTCGCTGTCGCAGGAGTTCGTTGCCAGACGCGTGGTGGTGGCTTGTTTGTCGTGCGTTGCCAGCGGTGTGAGCTGTGAGCGTGAGCGCTTGTACCGTGAGTTGAGAGTAACATTTTTGCAAGTCCTCAGGGTATGCCCTTAAGGACTGCACCTTTCTTTCTGTACATGTACTTTTATTTCGGACATGTTGTACATATTTCTTATTAATGTACGAACTTTCTTGTTATAGTTATTGAATCATTGCTTATCTCACTGGACTAAATTCTAACCCTTCTGGGTCTTCGGATCCGTGGGTGGCGGCGTGACCTTCGGGGTCCTTGGCGGGGGTCCGGGAGGTCGGGTCGTTACAGTGGTAAGGAGGTGCCCGACGCGACATTCATCTGTGTCACGACCAGTGGTTCCGTCGTGTTCTTGTCGCGCCCGGTCAATGGGTCGTGACATCGTTTCGGTTTTTGGTCGTCTGACACCTTTCAGAGGGATAGGTGTGTCAGGGTGACCTATCTGGTTGTCGCGGCATCCCTATGGGATGTGTTTTGGTCGTGGTGTGGGCAGCCGTCACGTTAGGAGTGCTAACGCGACGCCCCGCCCCATCGCGTCTTGAGGGCCGAAGGCTAAAAGCCTTGGTCGGCGCCCCTTTTCCCTCCTTGGTCGTTCTCCTTTCCCTCGTCCTCTCCGAGGAGGGGATGCTTTCCCCCTCCCTTCTTCAGTGGTTTGGAGCTCGGTGGTGGTGCCGGCGGCTCGTGGTGGAGCGGCGGAGCGTCGTGGAGCGAGGAGGTGGCGGCTGTGGTGTCGTGAAGGCCCTGTGGGGTTTGGTTCTCCTTCTTTCAGTAGGGATCTCTTGTGCCCTTTCCAATCTGGGTGATTGGGAGCCCTCTTGGTTGATTGCATGCTTTTACAGCTTTCCCCATGCTCCCCTCCCCCTGTGTGGCATGATTGTAGGGTGTGGGCGACCCCGGGATATAGCATCCCCGCGGTCTGCCTCCCGACTGATGTCGCGACCGCAGCGCGCGTCGCGACATTAGAGGAGACGTCGCCCCGGTCGGGTGCGACCTTATCGCGGTGCAGTTGGCCGTCGCGACAAGCTTGTTGTCACGACGCACTTCCCTGTCACAATAGGGTGCTTGTCACGGTTGCCCTACCTGTCGCGATGGTATCGTGACGGTTAGGAGGGCGCGACAGCACCTGGTTTTCCTCGGGTGGTTCTGTGGCCTCGGTTGGGGTGTCGGCGTGTGCCCCAGGGCAGGGTTGCCCTTAGGACCTTCTGGTTGGGAACGCGGCAGGTTGCCTCCCTACGTTCAGTGACCGAAGGTGACACCTTCGTGTAGAAGAGCATTGGTTTCTGTGCTGTCTAGTGGTGTTCCGAGTTTTTGGGCCATGCCGGCGTTGGCCAAAGGTCCTCCTGGGGGTTTCCGGGAGGTGTGTCGTGCGTGCCTGTGCCTGCTGGGCTTGTCTTGGTTACAAGCCAGCGTGCCTCTTCTCTTTTGCCCAGTGCTTTGCACTTGAGGGCTTGTCCCGTTTAGAGGTTGTCTCCATTTCCTGGGACCCCCATCCTCGGAGCCTATTGAGGGAGTTCTCCGGGCTACGAGCGTGCTCAAGTTGACAGCCTAGTGTGGCGGACTTCAGAGTTGAGGGGAAAACAGTGGTGGGCAGCGACGTAGAGTCGCTTGTGGAGCTCCCTTAGCTGGTTTGTGTCTCTGAGGTGGTTGAGGTGTTCTTCCAGTGTGGATCAATTAGTCCTTCTCACTGCCTCGCTCTGCGTTGGTTCCGGAGCCACGTAGGGAGGGTAGGCGTGGGCCGCAGCTCAGCCAGGCTGGGGTGGTCGGTTGTGTTGTTCTCTACTGTGGATCACTAGCCTCACTCTACCTAGGGAGGTTGTAGGCAGGAGTCAGTGGCTGGCAAGTTAGAGGAGTGACAGTGTGTCCTCCTCTTAACTGCCTATGGAGGTGGCTTGGTTGCTCTTGCTGTGACGGAGTTTCTCACGTTGTTCCTAATTGAGTCTCGTCGCCCTAGCTTGCACGGTGGTTGTAGCCTCGCCGTGTTTAGTTCCGTGGGCTTTGTTGGTTTGGCCTCGTGGCCTTGTTTAGTGGTTTCTGCTCTGCGGGTTCTCTCGGGTGTCTTGTGTTGACACCGACTGTTGTTTCTGTAGCCCGTTCCTTAGTGCCGTCCGTGGTGGCACCGGAGTGTGTAGTTCCATGACCTCGTGGTGTGTCCGAGGTCCAAGGTGGTTCTGCTTGTGGGCCCTCGACCTTGTGGAGGTCTGAGGTGGTAGTGCCTATGGTGAGACGTTCTTTCTCACATGGTTGCTCGGTGTCTCTCATGGTGATACCTGTTGTTCATTCCCGACCTCGGGGAGGTCTGGGATGTTGGGTGCTTGTGTCGTGAGACTCTGGTCTCGCGTGGTTGCTCGGTATTCTGTGAGCCTCTCTGTCTCGGTGGGTGCCTGCCGAGGTGTTGCTTCCGCATGTGTTTTGACTCGCTGGTTTGTGTTGTGGGGGTCGTGTCAGGCCCGTCCCTGGTTTTTGGTCGTGGCATTACTTTGTTCCTGCTTTGTAGTACTCTGCAGTAGGTGTTTCATGCTTTACTGCTTTCTAGAGTGTTTGCTTCTGCTTTTGTTGGAGTTCTTGCTGCTCTGGCTGGTAAGGGACTGATTATCCCTACTGAGCCTTGTTCGCGAGGCTCACCCCCCACTCTCTCTCTTCAGTAGGACTCGCTGTCGCTGGAGTTCGTTGTTGGACCTCATGGTGGCGGCTGTTCGCCGTGCATTGCCAGCAGTGTGAGTTGTGAGCGTGAGCGCTTGTACCGTGAGTTGATAGTGGCCTTTTTACAAGTCCTCGGGGTATGCCCCTTAAGGACTGCACCTTTCTTTCTGTACCTGTACTTTTATTGGGACATGTTGTACATAATTTCTTTATTAATGTATGAACTTTCTTGTTATAGTTATTTGAATTCATTACTTATCTCACTGGACTAAATTCTAACCCTTCCGGGTCTTCGGATCCATGGGTGGCGGTGCGACCTTCGGGGTCTCTGGCGGGGGTCCGGGAGGTCGGGTCATTACAATGGTAAGGAGGTGCCCGACGCGACATTCATCTGTGTCGCGACCAGTGGTTCCGTCGTGTTCTTGTCACTCCCGGTCAACGGGTCGTGACATCGTTCCGCTTTTTGATCGTCTGACGCCTGTCAGAGGGATAGGTGTGTCAGGGTGACCTATCTGGTTGTCGTAACGTCCCTATGGGACGCGTTCTGTGGTCGCAGTGTGGGCGGCCGTCACATTAGGAGTGCTAACACGACGCCCCGCCCCATCGCGTCTTGGGGGCCGAAGGCTAAAAGCCTTGGCCAG